>DWMG01000294.1:0-21458 GCA_018244855.1 Elbella merops
ACTAGACCACCAAACGCTCACCAGTACCTTTTCTGAGTCAACTTTCGCTTGGGACAGGATTTGGCCGGTTCACCTGGTTTCAACCATTGTGATGAGTGTTTCCGATTGTCGTACAGGATCCACTTTTCATCACAAGTAACGACACGTTTCGAAATTCCGTCGTTATTGTGACGGTCGAGTAATGTGACGCAGCAGTCAGCACGTGTTTGTTAGTGTTCTCCACTTAAATCATGCCGTACCCACTTATCGAGCTGTTTCACTTTTCCAGTTTTATGTGAATTAAATTTTTTTTGACATTCACACGGAAGTCGCTGCTAACTCTGAAGTGGTTGGGGATGGACCCGCTTCCACGATCATCTTTACAAAAGCAAGCATTTTTTTTACAGTAGCTTTCCCATACATATCATTAATCCTTCAAGCTGTTTCTGCAGCGCTGATGCCGCGTTTGAACTCATATTCGTAAATAACGCGATATTTCAAGTTTTCTATCTTCTGAATAGAACGAAGTCGAAGAAAAATGAAATGACGGAAAAATAAATGAATTACGAAATTGGAAACAGAAATATACGAGCCTAAATTTGAAATTTATTTGAATTTGGAATTCCAAACTAAACCCTAGATATGAGGTCGAGGTGGCTAGTTCTTCAAAACGCTATTTTCATATGTAAGACCTAATAATATAATTTTAATGATGACTAAGGATTATAAGGAAGTCGTACGGGAAGATTATTTATTATCTGTTTAAGTGTATTTACTACAGTCAGTATTATTTTAATTGAGACTGGATTGTTATTGTGATGTTGCATTTTTCGCATTTAACATTGATTAGTTTATCGGTCTAACTTTCGTGAGAAATACTTCGTTTTTTTAGTTTCGAAGGAATAACGAGCAACGAGCAAAAGTTAAGTCTTATTTTTTCCTTTATCTATAATTAATCATATGGTACATTTAACAATTATTCAATTTGTGCTTATTTTATATGATTGTATCTTGTTTTCTACGTTAAATGCTTCATTTTTTTTTTATTTGATTTCATTTTAATTTCACTTGATTTTATACATTTTAATAAAATATCATCATCAGCCTTTCTTAGTCCACTGCTGGACATAGGCCTCCCCAGAAGGGGGTTTATGCCCGTAATCTCCACGCTGGGCATGCGGGTTGGAGATCGCAGGGCACGACTTTTCGCTCCGCCGACGCTGCTACCCGTCGGCGGCCAGGGCATTTAGCCGTGCCTATTTAGGCTGCGCTATACCGCAATTAGCCGGGCGCGAGCCAGTAAATGTATAGATTTGTTATATATATACGAGTACATATTTTAACGTCCAGACATAGATCAAATTGTTTTGCTTATCACACAAATAATTATCCCAAATGGAAACGGAACCTAAAAGCTTGAGTCTGCAGTTAGCTTCACTAACCACTGTACTAGGGTAATGTGTTCAATCAGCCAATATTTTCGTGTGCTTATGTTACGGAACCAAAGTGCACGTTACCTTCTCACACTCGAATATTTAACTCTAATTACGTCATGTCCCGCGGCAGTAATTGTGTCCAGGCTAGGCGGGCGACGTAAAAAACACTCGAATTATTTTCGGCTTTAATATTTTTTTTTATTTTAGTTTTTTTTTTGTAAAATTGGATTTATCCCCTAATCTTCCATTGACACGGTAATGAGACCGAAATATTGTACAGACAGAATTGCTCTGAGAACCGTGGAGTGGCGGTCGAATGATTAATTCATCTGGACCAATAAAATAAACTGACATTTTAAATTTGATTTATTCTTTATATTAATTTTGGTTGCGTCCTAGCTATTGATGGCCAGCACTTTAGTGCGATTTTGGTTTTAATTTTATCGAACAGCACTTACAACTTGGTAGTATTTATATTTATTGTCTACTGACACTTAAGTTGGATAATTTATAGTTCAAATGTTTATTTCGTTTCAAATAAGTATTGGCCTTTGTAGCAAATTAATGTATATTTATAATAATACATTTAATTAATTTTATAATATAAATTTTTGTATTGCCAACAAAAACATCAATTTAATGATAGAACTATATTAATAAAAAAAATATATATATAGTTATATTTTTAAATTTACGACTACTCCATCACACCGCTGTTCTGGTTCTGGGCAGCCACCGGATGGATTTGGTTCCGTGAAACTAATCAGGCTAAATAAGTAAATTGACGAGAGGCCGACAGTCGTCACGCGATCTCCGAACGAACGAATACCGATTACATCCGCACTTACTTACAGAAAAGTATCTCATTCATTGTCTTTACTCTACATTGCTCTATATGTAGAGTTAAACTCTACTACTCAAAAATTTAAAAATCAATCTAGTGTCATGGGGTCATGACATTTATGTACACAAAATATGCTACAAAAAAATAACACGAGTACGTGAGTTAAATCTACATACATACATAGCCGTAGAAAAATGTTATTTTAGGCTACCAGAGTTACGAGTTAGTAAAGGTATAGGTATCGAAATGAAACAGACTTTTTTATGATTCAGAATGCAGCAATTCATCAGACCTCTGGTCTCAAATGAGTGTCATGATCACAAGCATATTGCATTAGACTCACCTAAACAATGCGTGCATTTTACATTACTTATATCAAAACGTAAACATTCTCTACCGATCCACAAAAAAATTTAAATCTATATACAAAAAATATAGGTACTGATAATGCTAATGACAATAGAAAAGTGAAATATTTTTAACGAATTTAAGCAAAACAATGTAATAAACAATAAGTCATTATTACACACTCTATAGCGGTAATAAATTACCGCCTAATAGGAACATCTCTAATACGTAAATGGTGGGTAGAGCGTACGTAAATGATAGAGCGGGTGAATTGAAAAAAAAACAAATATCGCTACAAACGGTAAACAATTAAAGATCAGTAATGCGTTTAATTACAAG
The DNA here is from genome assembly GCA_018244855.1 of Elbella merops. Classification (NCBI taxonomy): domain Eukaryota; kingdom Metazoa; phylum Arthropoda; class Insecta; order Lepidoptera; family Hesperiidae; genus Elbella; species Elbella merops. The sequence goes on from DWMG01000294.1 coordinate 2,947, forward strand.
GCACTTACTTTTATGAAAGTTGTCTTGAAAAATGAAACCACGTTGCGAGGATAAATTAAAACTGACAGATAGAGAAATGTCTGATTACTGCGGCTCTATGTACAACTTGCGTTGGCCATGCTTCGATGCGCGCTATGCGATCGATTGTAGCTGTTGTAGTTTAACGATAGATGTTAAATCTTATAGTTAACCGGATTACTTTATGTATTTATGGCAAAAGACTAGAACATCTTTAACTCGACAAATATAGAGCATACCATCTTGGTAGAGTAGGTTTCTATCCTTCTAATAGTATTAGCCTAGGTATGTTCAGCGTCTTATGATCATAATAAAACGTCTATTATTCTCAATATTTTTATGATTCCACTGTTGGACCCGACTCTCTTCTCAAAATGGGGGTTCAGATATAATTATGCAGAACTCATGGCTTTACAGGTTTCTTCGCAATGTTACATATCAGTGTTTCTTTCTTCGTTGTCACAAGTGATACTTAATTTTTTAACGCAAGAAAAGTACAGTCTAGTGCGTTTTATTTTCCGTTTATTTTAACATGCTCTACAAATGTTTAAACGAGGTATGACTTACTGGAGTTATTAAGTATCTTTTTATATGCACTGTACAGAAAGGCAATGTCCTGTACCAAGTGAAATGTAGAGTAAATTTAGAGTCCACAAAAATCACATTTATTTTTATACTACTTCTTGTGGTATAATTGGACTTGTTGATATATCCATTTATTTGATTATTATTGAAAAAGAGTTTAATCCAGTTTGTTGAACAAAACTACCCGCAACATAAAAAGCAGAGTCAGCACAACACGCGCAATTAATAATTTGATATTCGAAGCCAATACGACATTTACATGAAATAAAGTTGATTTATGTACAGTCGTAAGCCTATGAAAACATGAATTCCTTCTTGTACGTATCTCTCGTAAAAGTATAAGTTATATGTCTTACATTGTAATGTATAGTAAAATATAAGTAGCGTTACACTCTTCTACATTTATAGACTTTTATCGCCTCTAGTATATACTTCATTCCAACATTTAAACTTATGTTCTAGTACGAGTAAGTATGAGAACATTAATTTATAAATTAGCCTCTAGCACATTACGCACATATGTATTTATGTAGACACTCAGCTATACTCTTCAGACCCGTACGCAAATTATTATTAACAACAATTGCTTCACGGTAGAAGTTATAGGTGCACTAGTAATAATGCTCCTTGCGAACTTAAGTAATATACCTGTTGTAATATTTTGATATTCAAAGTTATAGGTAAGTACTTTAGGTTGAAATAAAATACTTTTAAATAACATAAATGTACTTTAGGTATATTCAGGAAAGAAAGGTGAATTACTGTTAATATTAAATCACCATCATAATTACTTCTTGTACTATTTTTAGGCACGGCACAGTTTAGAAGACTTAAGTCTATATTCCATTACCTATAGTTTTATAGGTTCATTTATTAGATATTTATAAATATTGTACCATTATAAATAACTAATCGAATCATAAGAGGACACCTTGAACACACGTACATATATATATAGAGCCGTCTCTACCATCGAATAAAAACTGATAATTAAAATGTATAATTCATTACCGCATCGGTTTTCTAAGGTATGAAATGGATACCAGCTATTTTTGATTCTACATCACATGAAAAAACGAATCGCTTGTTTCTCTTACATGGTTTGAAGCCGATGCATTCTACATCTGTATGGGAAGCCGCTCCTGGCAAATTGTTATAAGTCGATATATTATAATGTAAAATGTTATCGTAAGTTTTCAGGGCGGTTTAACAATAGATAGAATCCTTCGCTGAGCCTCCGATCTTGCGCTGTACTAATAATTACATTGCTGTGAACGAATGACCGAAACTATATTATATGTGAGTGTACTATACAGAAATAAAACTCGGTACGCTCTGTAGTATATATTGATATGTTCTCTGCCTTCATCTTCAGCCATTACGGGCATGATTTACGTTTTATGTTTTATATGACCAGTGTTTTTATAAATAATGGTCAAAATTGATAAAATGATTGCAGGAAATCTAGTTGTGAGACTAAATTTATTTTCAAGTCTAACGGTTATTGGTACATACATATGTTCTATTACATATATCCATCTGTTTAACAAATCTGAACTAAAACTTGTTATTTTAATATAGTCACCCCAGGTTTTTTACGGAGTAGGTAGAGAAATACTAACAGACTTGATGTGCTTCTACATATCATTATCATTATCATTATATTAGCTGCTACCGTTCCACTGCTGGACATAGGCCTTTCCCAAGGTGTGCCACAACACTCGGTTCTCTGTAAGACTCATCCTGACGCTGACACCCGCCTTCTTAATACGACCAGTCCAACAAGTTCAACGACACCCCAACGTTAAGCTGCCAATTCGTGATATCCACTCCGGAACTCGTCTGCACCAACAGTCGTTGGTTCTGCGACATTCTATGTATATGTGACCCGCCCAGTGCCAATTCAACATGTCAATATTTTGAGCTAAGTCTATTACCATAACTATTTGCCGGTTATCCTGGTGTAGGATCTCACCTGAGGTTAAGTTACCTTCAGCTTGTGGAGTAGTCCCAATGTCAAAGTCTGTCTGAAAACTTTATATTATATATTATATATAATTAATTATTGTGTATTACATACTTCATAATAACTTATTTAGCTTATCCTATATTTGTACTTGCGTGTATATTATTAATTAAAATAATTAATTTATTTCCTTCATTTTTAAAAGTATAACAATTTTTTTTTCTTTCTCTTCCTCATTATTCTGTCTATAACATTGTATTATTAGTTAGCGCTAATTAACCTTAAATTAATGCCATTAATCATTTAAATATTTTGTATCATTATAACATCTACAACGTGGTATTAAATGTGCATATTAATTATATTCTCTTTTTCTAGTAAATTATTCATTTCCACTGATATATCAATATTTATTATCTCTGGTAGAGACAGGCGGAGTCCCATAATTAGGTGTATGAGTTAATTGATTGTGAAGAGACACTGGCGTTTACAAATTAGTTGTATCGATGTATTTTTTTATAAATTAATATTTATTATAATACTTGATGAGTAATTACAAATATATTATATCAAATGATGTTATATACTTAGTCTGTGATAGAACAGTAGCACAGAGCTGAAATTTATAGTGGTGAGTGCGCTGTATAAAATATATGCAGTCATTTGGTCACATTTCAATCACTACTTGATGTCTAGTATTAACAATTAGATGCTAATAGTTCTTCTTATTAAGCATAAAATGCTTGTATTGGGAAGACTGTAATGATAAATGTTACTCATTGAAATATTGAAACTAAATTAAAATAGATTCGCGGAAAAATGACTCTGACATGTGGTCATTAGTTTGTGTTATACACAAAAAATACAGGCAAATTGACCCTTCACTATTTTTTATTCAGTCATAAATTTGATACACAAAGTGCAATTCTTTATAGTAGAATAACGAAATGTCGTGTCTGTAAACCCCGAAAAGATGGGCCAGTGGAGCTTACACTCCCTTGTTTCAGCAGTTACGTTTACGTCACAAAGGATAGATGGTGAACCTATTGTCATACGTCCGGCATACATTCCGACTCCGAGCCACTACTAGAAATTTCTACTACAATATCTAAAGTAGAAAACTCTCTGTGGTATACTATCGATATTACTACTACTACTACTATTATTATCGATATATTATACACAATGATACCATCAACATGTCGGCCTCTATTCTTCCACAGCTGGACAGTCTTCCAAGGTGTGCCCCGACATTCACTCGTACACTGATCATATCCAATACAATGTGAAGAATAATTTCCGAATGTAATACCCATTTTCCTATTCATATCCTTATAATGAATATTATATTACACATATTCACATAATTTATAAAATTACCATCACAAAATTGCTAATACCTTTCGTATATGAGCATTGTATTTTTTGTCGCGAGTGTGGTCGGGGCCTTAAATATGGAGGTATGACCATAATGATGTTGAAGTTAAAATTCAATACAGAATAAGTCACTCGGAGTGTTTATCACGTACTGTCATTTCTTTTTGTTTGCAAAATTTTGTAATTCTATATCGGTGCCAGTGTGTTGGGAATTAGGTACGTGTTGTATGGCTAGAGAGCAAGGAGTACAAAATTTTTATCTGTAATTCATGATTATGAATACCTATCATCTTCAGTTTCCAACAGTACATTGGTAGACATAAACTCTTTGTATTCAGTTTTATTAGTTATGATAACGTCAATAATTATATAACAGTGTCATGTAATCTTATTTAAACCTCAACGAAGGCTTTGCGTTTGGATGAAAAATATTCTGCAAACGGGTTGTGCTCTAACACCAATTAAATGTATTTAAACTGAAACAGAATGTGTAAATGAATACAAATAATCCCCCAACTGCCATCATGGGGAAATAGAATATTGAGATATTCCAATTATATTACTACCCGAAACTATCTATTTATGATAATTAATACTATTACATTCACATTCCAATCAAATGCTCGTTTATTTTCTGAAGCGAGTAAAATGTTTATCGCTTTTCGCTCTATCTTAAACGGTAATAGAAAGTAATGAAAATACCATATTCATATATTAGTGAAAGACAGTTGAAATATAGCCTCCGATAAATATATTTTGGTTAAACACGCCGTTTCAACAAAACTACAACTCAGTCAATGGAGTATTAGTTCGTTTTTCTGAACTGTATATACTATCATTGTTAACATCATTAATTCATTACATTTTAATGATAATGCACTATTATGAACCTAGTTATTCATAAAATTTTAATTATAATGCAATATTATGAACCTAGTGACAAATTTATTGTTAAACAATAGAGCATGTGCATCACATACTTTATGAGGCTTGTTAATACTCGTATATAATCTTTATCTTACACGTAGGTACGTGTATACGAATCAATGATAGCTTAATGGTGTAGAATTCAGCCTCCTCAGTCAAGATCGTCATAGATGACGATCTTGACTTTAAATCTACATATAAATTGAGTTCTACAAGAAATGTGCATTTTAAGAATAAATGTCTCCTGCTGTAATGATGAAGGAAAACATCGTGAAGGACACAATTTAGAATTCTCAATATTCTAAGTAGGAAACCATGTGTAATAGTGGATGATTAAGGGTTCGTTGGTGGTTTCAGTGGAATCTTCATCCGGGCTCCGTACATTCGCCGGTATCGGATATGCTGCTCTGAACTGCTGCTTTGCAGAATAAAGATAGAGTGTGCTAAAATATTATACAATCTTTCAATAGACATATGACTTTAGTAATAAATAACGAATATATTATAACATAACGAAATGTCACAAAACAATTTCATTTAAAAAAATTAATGATCCTATATAAATTATCTATAATTATTTATAATAATTATTATTTATTTGCCAATGAATACGTTACAGTTATAACTGCTTGACCTTTTCGTATATAATAATGACTGTCGTAAGTCATAAAATCGGTCATCAATTGTACTTTTATTGCGTATAACTTGTATAAAACCTATAATATATGCACGGGCGACTAATAGCGACAGGAACGAAATGAACCCGCTTCAATTAATCATACTGGCTAGTGTTCGTAAATTAAATGTTTACACACTACAAAATATGATACAGACATTCGACAGTGGTGTCCGTACGCGAAATTAAAAGGGAATCGCGTTTTTGGTTAGAGTCGTGTTTACTAAGCGCGAGCGATAGAGGCAGGTTGAATTAAAGAGGAGGATTGCAAATATATGTTTAATTATTAACATCGATTAGTACAAAAACGTAACATCGGGCTTGTAATCCCCGGAGGGGTAGGCAAATGGGGTGGTACACTCCCACATTTCACCAGTTACGTTTAAGTGCCATGGAATAGTTATTAAGTCTATTGCCATACACCGGGCACAATTCCAGACTCCGAGTCACTACTGGAAATTCTAAATTAGAAAAATCCAAAAGCACCCGACCCGGCATTTGAATTCAGGACCTCCCGCCGATTGGGTGGCGCTTGCAACCATTCGACCAACGAGGCATTCGTCGTAAACGTTACGTTTACGATAAATAAAATGATATTATTAATGTTGTTGTAATGTTAAAAATCACAAATGATCATGAATAAATAAAATTCGTGTTCAATTTTTGTGCAAACGTGCCAGCACTAATTTTTGATTATTGAGCAGTTAAGTCCAATTGAGGTCTCAGTACTTCTATCTGATATGAAAGAAAACTTGCTCTATATATACGAGTAACAGCAATTATTTATTATAAAGCGGAATAAGGGCTGGTTTGGTACATCGACACAAAACTTGGGTGATGTGGACAATCACTTCATAATTTAAAGATACAAATGATGATTGCAGGTGTTACTGGAAACTCCCATTTCCGTTTTCAGAAGTAGCAGCAAATTTAACGGTCACTTTACGGTGATTTTACGGTCACGATCATTTACTAATACTAGTTATACTTTATTTTTTCCGATTCATACAACTAAGAATATATTAAAAGTGTGAATATGCGCTTTCTAGGCAAACATACCCTAGTCTTTATTTCGCTGATCATTAAGTGATTTTAGCCATATGCGAACCTATGGCTATTAAAAATTTGGAAAAATCCCTTTCTAAGTTACATTATTTGAACTTATGCATACAGATAGTGTTATTCCTGAAGTTGTCGCATCCATAATAATATTAATTGTAAGCCAGTATTACCATATAATAGTAACAGTTTTCTTTAATATTAAGTTGCCATATCCTTAGAATCCAGGCCCAAGTTTAGTAGTATGGCCATTTCTCTAGTGACTAGTATCCACTGGTTTGTTACTCTCGTACCATAAAAAAGCGTTAGCCATAAATCTTTCGTACCATTAACAATTTCCAAACACAAAACCCAACACAGCAGCATACAAAAATGTTGACTATTTAATTTATATTTCACTTGAACACATACACTCGTTGTGTGATAAAAATGGATATAATTAAGATATTGATTGCGCGTAATTGTGCGCCTGCGCAGGTGCGAGGAACGCAGTGCGAATTTTTAATGGAACTGGCAATGCGAAAAAAACGGCAAAAATAAGAGAGGAAAGAAAGAAAAACAAAGATGGACGACCCGACCAGCTGATGCTACGTATTCGTCGTACGATAGTTATTGATATCAAGAATTATTGGGCCGCCAGCAAAAGTTATGCCGGCGTTTCGTTAATGACAATTAAATGTGTGCCCAAGTAAAGTTTATCCTTTTGTCGGTGACTGGCTCGATAGCGGTGAGCGATAGGCCGGTTCCACCGATATAATGTAACCTTTGTAAATAATACATTTCGCGTACATCGGCCCGTTTTGCTTTCCACTCAAAATAAATTCTTGTTATGACCTGTCAAATATGTTACTGTTAATGATTATCGCGACTGTCGTGTAACGGCACCGCGAGAGTTGTTTTATTGAAGTCCTTGTTGACGGGTTTGTTTGTTTTTCATACATAACATGGTTCCATACAACTGTTCATTTCTGACTTAATTCTTTCAACGGTAATTCAAGTACTCAATATTTGAAAATTAAAGCTGTTTCAATGCCAAAGTTCCAATAGAAACGACTCAGCAGTCTCGATATGAGAAACATAACATATTGACATAAACCTTTATGCTGTTCATTTTGTAGTCATAACGTCATTATGCATTTCACGTTATGGAGAAGGCTTTGCAAGAATTTGTACCCCCTCCTCCTTCCCCACCACTAACATTTTAACTTTTAACTACCCGCCGGTATGTACGCTGCATCCGCACTGAATTGAATATAATAGGAAACCGCTCATGCGTTAGGTGTTTCCAATTTTAATTACTAAAGGGTTGGATGTTTAAGAGTTAGGAATGTGTGTTTGAATTTGTTTTTTTAATAAAAATTGGTAGATATTACTTGTATTAGACGATATCGTATCACTGTGAGAGAATATGAAAAACAGTTATTATATATGTGTATGGGTAGATTTCTTTAAAAAGAATATTAAGAAATAATTATACAATATCTTGTCGTAACATCGCGCCTGTAGTTAACGAAAAAGTATACAGAGGAGTATAGTACACTCCCACGTTTCACCAGTTACATTAATTATATCTCTATAGTGAAATTGGCCGCGAGCCTATTGCCATGCACTGAGAGCAGATCCAAACCCCGATCGGCTTCTAGGAGTTTATAATTACAAAATACCCAAGAGGCTCCGGGTGTTATCAGGATCGGTCTTGGGGTCGAAGCCAGAACCTCCTGGTCAGTAGTCGCGCTTGCAACCGATCGACCAACGAGGCAGTCCGCCAAGGGCGATACCTCATTCATACGAGTAAAAGACACGCATGTACTTGTAGCACAGATATTAGTACGCACTAACTATTATTCTTACAGTATATTCTATATATACTATATTATTCTTATAGTTCTGTAGCTCGTTTGAAGGCGTTTGTAAATATGTGCGGGGGCAGCAGAATCTGACGTTTGATACCTATACGTTTAGTACACTCTTCAAGGTTTATTTGTGGCTCAGTGCGTCCACCTATCATATCTTATGAAACATAACATACTCATAAGACCACTGCTGCTTCACAGTAGAAGTTGCATTGCTGATGCTCAAATCCTGTAGGCAGATCGAATTTCCTCAACTTCCTAAGTTCTCTTTAGAAACAATTTTGCTTTTTGTCACAAGATTTAATTGTTTACCTTAAGAGAGATAAAATATTACTAATATTTTTTTAGTTTATCGTTTAGTCCCTTGTGTAGGCAGCGATGACTTAGTGCCAAATAACTGTAATTTTTCAGATCTGACGAACTTCTTCAAAATTTATCATTCTATTTACGCGCGTCCGTTCTAAACACTTCTGGCGCCCCGTTATCTAATGCTTAAGACAATTAATAAAATTATACTATTCATTGTTTACTTTTAAAATATTCATGATTGTAATTTAAAAAGTTCATAAACAGATAACGTGGTTCAAAAAAGCATGATATATACCTGATCACGTCCAGATAAGGTTACATTTATATTTTTGTTTCGTAAATAGGTATAACTTTTTTCATTATCGTTCTAAAAACCAGCGCAGACATCTTTAATTGAATAATTAATGCAAGTGCGATGTAAATGTAGGGAATTGAAGTTTTTATTTCGTACCAAAACCAACGGCTTCCTGTGGCTTCAAAATATGTATAGCAGAAATTAATACAGGGCAATTAAATAAGGAACTACCCATATCTTTTACATAAACTATGAAAAAATTAAATGGGTTGCTACAGTTGCAGGTAGAGAAACCTCGTAAAACCTTCGATCAAAATTTGTTCGCGAGTACTCTTTAGAGTCGGGATTCATCCCATACGAAAAAAATACTTACATAGTTTTAGTCCAGGATGCTTCACAAAATTTTTAAATTCCAAATGCTATCTTCACCAAAATTTAAGTGGTAGAGAATGATAATAAGCATTAACTCCTATGGTAGTGTAAGCAACGAAGTAATTAAACTAACGTTTTAATAATTAAATAAATAAAATAAACTGGTTTAATGTTATAAACCTACGTTTTATCGAACACGTTACTTAGTACAAATAGTTAGTTAGTAGTTAGTTAGTTAGTAGTTAGTTAGTTAGTAGTTAGTTAGTTAGTTAGTAGTTTTATGTCGCATAAATGGCCAACCTTACTACACGTTAAACTATCACTGCCGCAAAAGCCTCCGAAAGGGCTGATAACTGTTAATTACTGGTATCAACTGAAATTTCTTAATGCACTCTTTTAAGTAGATACTAAAGAGACTGTAAACATTTGTCCGTAACAGTCATTTATCCATTTGTTTTAGAACTAATTACAACTGTAATTATTATTAACAACTATTATAGCACTAACTGATGTTGGCAGTTTTTATAGCTTAGTTCACATTTAGCTCGCATAGGCTTTTTGAAATTGTCGCTGATTTAAATACTACTATCATCTAATTTAATAAATAAAACGAGAAAAGGGGAGAGAGGTTTGTGTGCCCATACCAAATTTTCATAGTCACTCGGCTTGGCTGGTCGGAGATGCAATTTAGCATTGATTTCGCCCATTGTTAATAGAAATACAGATTAAATAAATAGAAAATCTGACCGTGCCAGAAGCCTTGTACATACCGAAGCATCAACAATAGATTTGTTTACATTCAAATTAAAATTTTCAATCAATGGGAAATTGCGAAATTTTAATTTTAAAAATGCGTTCAGACTTATGTGTCAAAAATGGAGTGGTGTCTATAATTATTGATAATCTCTTATGTTCTTTTATAAAACGTCAGAGACATTTTAAATTAAAGTTCAATATTTGTGACTTACATTGACCACTTGGCATTAAGTAACAAGCTCTACCATTTGTTTTTACTGCAAAATAAAGCAATAAAAAAAAACTTCGAAACGACTCTACATTTGTAGTAGGACAACATTCATATTAAAAACAAGTCTATATTTTTACCTTTAAAAGATCTAAATGTGTGGCCGTAGAGCGATAACTATTATATATTTATATGTAGAGATATATTCACTTGTTTAGTGGATATGTAACTAATAAAGTGTAACCTTTAAGGCTGATGGGCATATAAAAAGTAGTTCACATGTGTAGAGTTATGGCTTCCTGGCGCACACATGTAGAGTTGCTAAATATGTCCTTTCTCTTGCTATTGATTAATCATGATTATGGTAGAGCGTAACATATAAATCATACGAACCTTTTTATATTAATATAAACAGCTTTCGCCCGCGGCTTTTCTTACGACAATAAAACTTACTTAATAAAAATAAGAATTTTTTATATTTGCATACTAGTTTTAACTTGCGACTTTGTTATAACTTAGATAATATTTATATACTTACCGTAACTTACTTTATTGTTAATACGATTTTGAAAACAGATTATTATATTCTACGACAGGTTTCTTTACCGATAGACAGAGAACACCATGTACCTAACCTCTATGATAATAGAACTATTTTTAAAGGTTTTTCATCGTATTTTATTATTCTAACTTACAAGTTGGAGGTAAGTTGACGTTTAAAATGGTTACCGTTTTTACATTTTACATTACAATGCATAATACATAGTGCAGAGTTCCGTGCAACTGAAAAATATTTTCTAAGGTGTGTGAAGTCTGCCAACTCGCACTTGGCCAGCGTTGCAGACTATGGCCTTAACCCTCTCAATATGAGAGGAGACCCGTATTCTAACAGTGGAATTGTAGTGGGTTGAAAAAAAAAATAACATTACAAAAATATTTAAGTAAATAAAGTAAGATAGATAAATAGAATAAAATGATATCACGCCTATAATTCCCCGAAGAGGTATGCAGCGGAGTATAGTATATACACTCAAATGATACGTCTGTTACGCTATACGTCCCACCATGGAATAGTAGTTGCGTTAAATTTAGATATTATAATATCTAAATTTAAAAATAGAAAACCGTAATTACAAAATTTTAAAGCTACAAAGGCACTCAAAATAAAGCAAGCGGTCACATGTAGTCTCATTTGATACTTTTCATTACTAAGTATATGTATATATCTTTATGAGCGCAGTGCTCACTGCTTAGCATATCGCTTTGAGCTAAGTTGGCAGAATAACTGATAGTGCAACATAAAATGCAAAGCAACCTGCACATAAATTCGTTTAAAGTGTACTTATTTACATATTACAATATTCTTTTAACAACTCATCATTTATTTAATTCCTACGTGTAGATAATAAAATATACTAAGTAAACAAAATGATTTTAAGATTTTGTCTAATAATCGTTTGTAACACGAATGTCACGCTTCTGTTTGTGGTTATAAATTGTATTCGGGAGGAATTTATCAATGATGTCATTAAGAATGTTATCTTATTGCGCAACTGTCTATTATTCTACTGGTATTTAGGATGACGTAACACTATGATAAGTCCAAATGACCACAGTTCAAAATAAAGTCTGCGCCCATAGTCTATGATTATTGTCTATGACGGTACTCTGTGCCGTAGTCTTTGACTAAAAATATGAATAAGCTGTATTGTTGCTCGAAGTTGTATTGCCCGATGCATCGCAATAGGCTCACCACCTGTTCCATAGTAGGACATAAACGTAACCGGTGAAACGTGGGAGTGTTCTGCATTCCTCTGCCTACCTCTTCGGGGATTACCGGCGTGAAGTTACGTTTGTTGCTAAGTTACATCGTACAATTAAAAAACAACACTAAAGAAAATCCACATGAGCGGCGGCTTACATTTCCCCAACGAATAACCTATTAACCTGAGGTTAACTATTCATCTCACGGGTGGCCTCTTTCCAAGGTGTCCTCAGGATAATTTAGGCGACGGCTTGTAGTAGCTTTAGGGTCAGAGTGCGTAGAAATTCACCTTGGGACCAACCTACCGGGACAGGCCTCGTTTTGAGGTCAGCGAACATTTTTATTAGATTGCAAATAGGATCTTCGCAATTTATTAGACGATTTCTGATTGAAAGGAGATGCTATTTTTGCAAAGTAACGGGTAGCTGCTCGTATCATTTTATTTTTTCAAGTGTTCTAAATATAGAAGCACACAATGATAGTGATAAAATAAAACCACACAGCACTTAAAACAAGAAATACAACCGTCTAAATAAATTCTCTAATAAAGTTGGCACGGAAAAACCTTTTTTTTTGTATTCTCGCCTACTTAAGGAGTCAAACGAAGTACAGAGACTGTAATGCAAATGACTGGCGGGTGTTAAAAATAAAGGTTCATTCTTTTTAGTGCGTAAAGGTTTGATAGCCCTGGCACGAACCTGTGAATATTACAGGAGAGGCGCGCGTGTCACAGGTCCGGACGACTGTAAAAACTGACACTCCGGTAAAGCGTTACTTCGCTGCCATTTTACATTTTACCCACATTTGGACATAAAAATCCTACAGCTGTTTCTTTCTTATTTAAATCCCCTGAATACAAACAAACCCTTAGTTTTAAGGAACGTAACACATATTTGAGAGGCAAATACATGCATATAAGTATGCCTATGTGAAAGCGATCCTTTAAATAAACAACCGGTAAATGTACGATCAGGTTTATTAAACTGATGAACATTACTTCAATTTGATCAGGATTATTAGGGATATGAGTGATAGAACACCTGATATCTTTTAATTATTACCGCTCTTGGATGGACCTTAGAATTTACGTAGTTATTGAAAGATTAATTTAAAAATAATTATATTTTTTAAATTCCTTAAAATATTTTTTTAAAATCCTCTTTAGTCTGGCAGATTAAATTTCCTTTCCGGGCATAATATTTTCATTCCACTCTTGAATCCTTTTGAACTTAAATGGAATGAAAAATAAGATGAGCTTCTAAGTATGGTTTTTTAATTATTTTACAGAATCATTTACACTTGACAATGTATCAATAGATACGAGAACCTACTGTTGAGTAGGGAATTTCTTATCTTTATGGTTTTTATTATTGTACATATGCACATAACGTCCCGCCCTATTTTTCTGAAGGAGTAATCGGTTTTACGACATCGTTGGTCGAGTGGTTGCAAGCGCGACTGCCGATTAGGAGGTCCTAGGTTCAAATCCCGTATCGGGTACTATTGGAATTTTCAAATTTAGAATTTTTAGTAGTGACTCGGAGTCTCGATCTGTGCCCCGTGTATGGCAATAGGCTCACCACCACCAGTTACATTACATGGGACGTAAATGTAACTGGTGAAACGTAGGGGTCTACTACTACCCATTCCGGGATTTACAGATGTGTTGTTAAGTTTTTTTTCGACTAATCGGTTGAGTATCTTACTCTCACACGATTTACTAGCTGTGTTACGTAAACATTTATATATATATTTATTTATTTACAGATATGATCCACCCTGTAATGTATGTGAGCCTATTGCTATACATCAGATACAAATAAAAACTCTGTGCTATTACAAGGAATTTCAGGTTTAACATGAAATAATAAATAATACCCTATTTGTCCGATTCGGGGAGCGAACCCAGGATCCCAGCAACCACTCGACCGACGATGTATTTGATATTAAGAATTAAAATTAAAATTGTAGATTTGATTAGCGGCTTGAGAATACATAAATGATTATATATGTACCGGATTAACTCACGAATGTTTATTTGGGATGCCCATACTCCCGGGAGCTCATGAAGGAGGATCTCGTAGGGGTCCGAAACTAGTCAAGCCATCCCAAAAAAACATACGTGAGTTAAGCTGGTACGTGTACAAACATGTGGAAAACCGCTCCCGAAACATTCAACAGTAAAATGTGTAAATGTACAATCAAGTTATTAAAGTAACATAACTTTCTGAACCATAAAAATGAATGAAGATTTTGTGCGAAAAAGTTTTTTTTTCATGAAAAGCTATAATTTAAAATGAATTTATGGCGTGCCTTTTGTATTTAATTCTTAAAGAGCAGTTACCTCGCTTTATTGTCTTAGAAGCTATCAGCTGGCATTGTTTCGTCTGATTCTTAGAGAGCGCTTTAATAGCCGAGGGTCGCGTTACAATGGAGGTCTGCGTTGATTGGTCAGATATTTTTCAGCCAAAGGTACGGTGATTTTATTAGTTCAGTGATCTGGTCTTATGAGTGGTATTGAGTGTAGTAAACTCGTTTTTTCCTCCGATATGAGCTGCCACATTGATATAACGAAGCCCGATAAAAGACGTGACAGTGAATTTACGTTTTATGTGTCCAATTCGAAATTCACGACACTACAATTGGCGATTTAATCACGGTATGCGTGTGAGTGTGTGTGTAACTGTTAGTGTAGGTATGCTATTAGAGTTAATATAGCTGGTGGTTAATCAAGGCACTCAGCTGTTCATATTGTTTGTCGCGTTTAATTACATTTCACAGTGAACGGTAATAGCTTTACAGTGAATTAACTGTGTTTGGGTTAGGAATTATAGTAAATACACGTATGTGTTCTTAAATTAATATGACTGCCTCGTAGGTCGAGTTGTTGTAAGGCCGATTAACGAGCTAGATGTCCTGATTTCGATACAGGGTCGAGCAGTACTGTTTGTTTTACGAATTCGCTTTATGGCAATAGGCTCACGTCCATAGGACGTATAAAATAAGTTGAATCGTGCAAGTACTACACTCCCCTGTCCACCCTTTCGGGGGAATGCGGTCATGATGTTCTGTTACGTAATAATATAAAAATATGAATAAGATAAAAAAATTAAATTACCTTAGCAAGGTCGTAGGAAGCTCCAAAGGCTTCGCTGATACAGGCCATAACTCACGCGGAACAAGGACGCAACATCTGCATTTTGTTAATAACTGTGCGGAACTCGTCCTCTCAGGGCTGTAGTTTTATGACATATCTTGTGAATAGAGCTTGTGGTAATCTTGTGAATATGTACTTGTGAAACGCGTTCTCGGGTTGGGTGAGTGTGTCTAGTCATCAGTGTAAACAAATCTTATTTTTGTTAAGATAATCCACAATAAATTAACGGTTCAGGCTAAGAGTATATAAAAATATATAACTGACATAGAATTTACTCAAGATAAAGAATTAACTTACAATAAAATTTACAGAATGCACTATATATAAAATCTTTAGAATTTCCTTAACATTGTATTCTTAGACTTTACTCAACATAAAATATATAAGATTTTCTCAACACAGCATTTACAGAAACACATTGCTTTGTACGTGTAACAATTCAAAAATGAATCATCAGCCCAATAATGTACATTTATGTAGGTATTTTGTAAGATTAACATGGCAATATAATCAAATCTAATATCGTTTGTGCAGCGAATACCTGATGAGTAAATCGAACATTAATTAATGCACATTAATATCGAAATTCAGAAGCGCTGCATCAAGTTACATGACACGGCAAGTTTGTCTGAATAGTTAGTGAGCAGTAACGCAGTAAACACCGCGTGGTCCCGGGTCCTAATGGCATATCTTGGAAAGTCCTTGCGTCCGGTCGTCAGGCGAGCGCGGGTCGTCGGCCTGCGGACAGCGGTGAGCCCGCTTTAATTAATCAGCTCTGGGTCCAAGTTAGGTACGACACGCGATATAGACGACACACTGATTACGTTTTTTTTGGTTCCATATAGTACTATAACGATTTTTGTATATTTACAGGCATAGCAAACAGATCCACTTCTTAGTTAGTGTTTAATAATAATAATACTATTTGTTTGTACACCAATAAAAATAACATGTCATAAATGTCATAAGATAACATGTCTTTCGTGCACAAGGATCTCTTAACGTAAAACGTGAATAACATCACGTTTGTAAACTCCGAAGGGGTAGGCGGAGTAATATAGTACACTTCCACGTTTCACCAGTAACGTTTTACGTCCCATGGAATATGTAGTGCATCTATTGGCATTAACTGGAATTACTACTAGGAATATCAAGTTAGAAAGCCGATCCGGAGATTGAATCTAGGACTCGAGCAGTAGTCGCGTTTGCAACCACTTGACCAACGAGATAAATAAATATTATAACGAAATAATAAATATTATTCATCCATACAATCCATACAATTATGCCGAACAAAAGAATTAGGCCGAAAAATGATCAATTTTAAAATATGAGAATGTTATCTAGCAAAAGACAAGTGCAAAAACGAACCGTCGTCAAATAGATCAACATGTGCCTAATTATTCTTTTCAACCGATAAATTCCTCATATTTAATAAGTCTAGTCATAAGAAGCACGCCTTTGTTTCGAATATTCGTTCGTTCCTAATGATTACTGAAACATCTACTTCACCGATCCTAATACGAATATTTAAAATTTCCATTAACGTTTTAATGTATCTGTGGCAAGTAATTTAATTATTTTTATATCATCACACCACACCTCTTACGGAGTAAGCAGATAGAACCGAACGTTTAATATGTCTTAACTTTACTCACCGGACGTTCTATATCTATCACTCTCATATACGCGCCCCGGTTTCAGAGAATTCTAACTCCATCAGCTAGTATCTGGAGATGCACTATACAAACAAAACGTGATATCACACCTGTAATCCCTGACGAGGTAGCCAGAGGAGTGCAGAACACTCTCACGTTTCACCAGTTATGTTTACGTTCCACAGTGGAATAGGTGGTGAGCCTATTGCCATAAACCGGGCACAAATCCAGACTCTGACGCACTACTAGAAAATCTAAAGAGAAAAATCTAAACAGTATATAAACAATGCAGTGTTTTCGATATTGTTTTCTTAGCACTATTTGTGAGACTATAATCTAAGTTGGAGTTATCACTGAAGCGTAGTTCCCTGATTTATTTCGCACCCTCACTTCATTAGCGGCGCCCACACATTGCTACTGGGTTATACAACTAATCAATTCTATTTCAATCTCACCGATCAAATAAATGAATAAGTTACGAACATTTTCTATTAACAGTCTGTATTTTTTATGCTCACACATGACATAGGGGTTTTATAAATCTTTTTATGAGATTTACTTGAGTTTCGTCTAGTCTAGTAGAAGGTATACTTAGAATGTTAATAGTTTTTAGGTTAGGTTCTTGTAATCCGTCTAGAATGTACTTTTTTCTTTACTTTTATATGACCCTGCATTTATTGAATTATGCTTACTGTAGATCATGTGAAAAATTTAATGTATTTATTAATAATGCATTGTTAACTGGACATATGTATGTATGTATGTATACAATATACCTACTACCATATATATTGTTACAGATAATTTATTAGATCTGTAGACCTGAATGCAAAGATTGATGAGCGAGTGAGTGATGATTGGCAATCTATACTCTCTGCTTACTCAGCGAGGAACCTGCCGTGGCATCATAATAATAATTATCACAGATATCCGAGTTCCAGATCTTAAAAGTTCTTCAAGTGTGTAATTGCGACCTTGGCTCGCCATAAAATGACTTTCTCATCTCTTTCTTCGCCAGAGCGTAATGTGATAAAAATACTTTTATAATATGTTTTTCATCTTTTTTATTATTATCATATCTTCCGTCAGGTTTCTCATGGGTTAGGCAGAAAGCACCGAGTGCCAAATATATCTATTATTACAGATATGCTATGTTCATCTACAATCATTACTTTCTTCATACATATATACATTCATATATATGTACTTCTCAATATATTTGTCCCTACTGCGTACGTGTAGCTAGAGTGAAAGCTTTTTACGAGATATTGCCAGTGTGTTATTATGTAGACCTACTTGAAAAAAGGCCCGCGCAGTTCAAGTTGGAAACTTTGTACGATCCGCCTGGTGGTGCCTAAGCTTATTTTTCTAATGTTACACTCACTTCTCTTTATGGGGTCTTTGGTTGAGTGAAGAGAAACGGAATTAAGCATTTAATACTGGTTACGTTCTAACACAATTACATTGTACATTTACGTGTATAGGTTATGAGATCAGTGCTATGAAACGAATTAGCTTTTGCTTATCAAAT
>DWMG01000295.1:0-21454 GCA_018244855.1 Elbella merops
AGTGGGACGTAAACGTAACCGGTGAAACGTGGGAGTGTTCTGCATTCCTCTGCCTGCCGTTTCGGCGATTACAGGCGTGAAGTAACGTTTTAACATTTAAATAATTCGAGTAGGTATTTTCATATGATTTACTAACGTATCATCACCGAACAAGTGTAAAAATTCCTTGAGCGATCTATCACGATATCTATAGTACAAGTACGTAAGACTATATTCATAAACAGAAGAAAAATCGTGCTGTATTCTGTATCTATTAAAATCCCAATGCCTTGCATTTCTTTTCAAAAAGGCTTTATGATAACCTGTCAGCGGCCTGCCGTATGAATCAAAATACTGACCCCCCCTGAAACCCTCATTTTGACACCACTTTTTTTCCATGGAACCCAAAAGCACAGCAAAAAACCCACAAAAACTCGAACAAATTCACCGGTTCTGGGTTGTGTGCTAGAACCAGTGAATTTCCATTACTCCCCGGCGTGAGGACCTGAATTCTTAACCACTAGGCTATCACTGCTTACAAGATATCTATGTATGTATATTCTTGACTAACAATTTAAGTTGAGGATTACAGGAGCCTATCTAATGCCCAATGGCATTCTTCGACCGTGGGTGACAGAGATGTCGAGTTGTCGGATGATGGCAGGAGTATAGATTTAGGACAGTTCATGCCAGTTAATTGACTAGAAAACTATTAATATCAGTTTATAACAGGACAGTCAGTAACTTCAGCATGTTTGTATTAGTGTCATCATCATCATCAGCCTATCGCAGTCCGCTGCTGGACATAGTTCTCTCCGATAAGGGGGTTTATGCCCGTAATCTCCACACTGGGCATGCGAGTTGGAGATCGCAGGGATAGGATAGGAACTTATGAATATTGGAAAGATTGTCCATCGTGTATATTTGGACCAATAATTAGACAATTTAGATTGAATCAAATTCTTTTATTAACAACTGTTTCATGGTAGAAACATCTATAGCGGTGGTCCTGACCCAAGGAAAGTATATACATGTAACATTTAAAAGTCTGAAAGATCTATCCTCTTGATGTCCAGGCATTGTCAATATTTAGACAATAGCTTTGTCTATCAGAATTCAATCTACGTAAGAACAAAAATGGTATGAAGAAAGCACCAGGCGCTTTAGAAGCAGAGTATAAGCTTCAAGCAATTATTTATATATCAATGGCAGTAGATCTTAGGTCTAGCAATGATGAGGCTACAGAGAAAAGCTGAATGTAACTAGCTGAGGATAGGGCAATATGGCGCTCATTAGGGGAGGACTATGTCCAGCAGTGGACTAAGACAACTATAGATGATCATAGTAACTGCTGAAGATCGAGTTCAGTGGCGTGCTATTTGAGAGGCCTATGTCCAGCAGTGGACGGGAGTAGGCTGATGATGTGATGATCATGTATTATTTGAAATGTTTATGTGGAATGATTGTCGATGGTTAAGAGCGATTTTAATGGAATTGACGAACTTAAATAACATTGGTTACATGTGATAATAGTTCTAGCAATTTATACCCGAACAATTTATTGTTTAGTTTAGATATCAGCGTCTCAGTCTGAGAGTGGGGTCCCAATGCTGCTTCTAATTCTGGTACGCATCTCTAACTTTACAGAGTTATGTGCGTTTTTGGGATTTACTTATAACTTTTTCTCAATTTGTTCCTATGGTTTTTAAAGCGTGGGACGTGACCAGCTAACAATTTTGGCAGAGTTTGACAATGATTTTTACGCTTCTTATCCTAAGAGGATGCCAGTAACAGTGGAACGATATACCTAAATGTAGATGGTTATGACAACGATAACAATGATTCTCGTACTTGATTATTAACTAGCAGGGACTAGTCACTGTTATAATAGTCAAATTGACTGTTATTCGACATAATGTATATAATAAAATAATAATCGACCCATTATAATTCCACTGTTGGAATGTGGGTCTCCTTTCATATTGAGAGGGTTAAGGCCATAGTCTGCCGCGCTGGCCAAGTGCGGGTTGGCAGACTTCACACACCTAAGATTTTTTTTAATAAATTCTAAGGTGTGCAGGTTTCCTCCTGATGTTTTCCTTCACCGTTAGCAAGTGATATTTAAATTTAAAACGCACTTTTGTAGAGGTGCGCGCCATGGATTTGAACCCAGCACCCCCGGAGTGAAAGGCCGAATTCTTAACCACTAGGCTATCACTGCTTGTACACAACAACCTCTAGCCCAAACGTTTACTTTGGTCGCTAATGGAATCAGTATATCCGAATGCTAATAGAAATCAGTGGCGCCATCTGTGTAGTGGTTTTCATTAATAATAGTAATCACAATGAAATATTCAACAAACCTTTCCGAAGTAGAGAGATAGAAAGGAAAGCAAAATATACGATCGAAATAGCGTTTTCTTAGAAATCAATAAAGCCAATGATAATGTAACGTGTACAAGCCATTTCTGCGTCATATTTAATCTATGTCCGTAATGGCCTACAGGCTTGCCTAGATAAAGGCAATTAATCCGAAATCCCAACTTGGAAGAAGTTACAAATCAAGGATCTTGGCAGGGCTGTCATGAAGATCGTATGTCACGGCTGCAAAATTTTTGTCATAATCTTAGCAATCTAAAATTTTACGGTTTCTTATCATTTTTAGGTTAGTTTACGTTACGTTAAACAATTTTAAGAAATACTTATTTATAAAACTTTTACTTTATAAAAGATTTAATCTATATTTCAAAGATAAATGGGTAAATGCTGGCTTGATGGATATTAAAAATCAAAAGGCAAGACAAAACAATAAATAGCGAACTTTCATTGTTGGTATGATATAAAATTCACTAATCTAGAAGACAGTTCTGATGAAGGTCACCGTAATTTCAATTGCATTGGTCGACCTTGCCTAGGAACTTTAGCGTATTCATCAGCTTTAAAGTATTTTCATAATTTCCATAATTACATGTGCTATTAATTAGGACTCATCCATAACGACATATTAATCATTCTCTAAGGGTAAATCAAACAGCCTATCGAGATAAATATCAAATTTTATGCCAGATCCCTGAGGAATAAATTTAAATATCTATTCACATTTGAAACTAAAATATTTTGTAATAATACAGAAACAGTTCCTAATGTACCAAAGGATTACCAACCCTGCCACCAGTCTAATGTCGTTCCATGGGGATCCAAAACTTCGGTCGTTGGTATGCCCGCAACAGAAATTTGATAAGTATTTATGTTTATTAGTCGCTTTTAGTGAATTCAAATCTCTCTTTGAGATTGTTACTGCTGTTCCTACAGATTTATCAGCGCTGGCAGCTTTACAGTCACACGATTTGTGTGTGAAACTCCATTTATTGACGCCGGGATTTGAAGAAGAAAGACATATATCGCGTAATTCATCCAAATAGAGAGAAGATGTATTTTTCATTATATCATTGACTCATGTTAGCAAATTGATGAATTTTTCAAATTCGACCCACTTCTCTCATTTCTTGTTCTCGTTCTAAGAGAGGCAACTGTTCAACAGTTACTCGTAAAAGATAAAAGGGCAGATGATACTGATAACGATAACATAATTAATCGATCTCCTATTACATACATTCAATGACGCTTTTTCTGCACTGATTTCTTTTGTCTTTTCCTGTAACCGATTTGTGGCTTTGTTGTGAGTACTATATTAAATATTATACATATATGTGTGTGGGAAAGCAATGCATGCATCACCTTTTATGTGGAAAAATAACAAGGTATAAGGAATATATGTATTTTTGTAATGTTTTGTATATGTTGTCCACCAACAAAATAAAACTGATATGTAGACAACACCGTCGATAACGATGACACATTTGCGTGAAATGCTCATTATTAAATCTCAAATCAAAAATCTAATTTTCATATTATATTACTAATTTTTATTTTAACGGAAAATTCGGTAACAATTATTGATACGACAGATATTCTTACAGTAAAACTCTATTTAAGCCAGTGTTTTTAAGATATACACGCCGTAAAAAATCCAATTGCATTTGATTATACGAGTATCCTTGTATTTATTAATAACCATATATTCACTCTTTTGTATTTTCCCTCTCTCTCCAAGTTTCTAAGGTAGCTTAAAAAATTTGGTATACTGGTTGTTTGGAAAACTATATTTTTATCCATCCTCACTGGAGACTGTTGAGTCTAGTACTAAAGTATTAATGTCCAGCGGTGAGACTTATAACGATAGTAAGATCAATAACAGATACAGTATTAGTTGTAATAGTAATAGTGATAAAAATATCTAGAAACGTTTCCACACACAATGATAGTAACTGCAATTATATCAAAAATAAATCACTGAATCCGCAAGAAATCTCTTCACATTTTGACACAACAATTCGTCGAAATCGAAATATCTAGGCGAGACCGCGTCAGATATAAATGACAAAATATAATCGGGGGCGTTTACAAATATTTGCGTCGGCTTTCGAGCTGAATTGAGCAAATACCGACGAGGTTTCACACTGAATTTCGATCAGCACAGATTTATAATATTAGGACCGTGAGCTACTCGATTAGTTAGGATCTTATAACAAAGTAACAATGAGTGAAGATTAAAATACCTACTAATCATTGAATGTCAAAATTACCTATTCTGATCCCTTTAGTCCCCGATAATTTACAGCGTACGTGGAAATCACTACCTTTTTGCGTTGTTATACAGTGTATTGTTCATAAAATAGATTCGAATGATTCGTATATTTAAAAATACGAAGTTCAAAACGTTCTCGAAACTTGATAAAATGATTTATCATCGGAATAAGTTATCGGGAGCGCGTCAGATACTAATGACAAATGACCAACGCGGTGACAAATATTTGAGCCGACTTTAGAATGGCACCGGGCAATGTTGACCTGATCTGCCTTTGAATTTGGACCTAACTTGTTTTATATTGATGTTAGATATGTTTGATTAAATGTAAATAAAGTTTGCAATGATTATATACGTACCGGCTTAACTCACTGACGTTTTTCAGTTTCTGTTGCTGCAAACGGCGGAGCTCACGAGGAGGGACCTCGTTCAGGTCCGAAACTGGTCGAGTCATCCCGAAAAACTTACGTGAGCTAAGCGGATACATATATAATCATGTGTAATAAATACTCACGAAACATTTAATAGTAAAATAATTTGCAATGAAATATGTTTATTGTTGACTATTTACGGATATAGGTACTACATATGTATAATAATAAAGTTACTTTGTTATTGTTATAGCTTTACTTTTTGACCAAACTGTTGTTATTGTTTCTTAATTATCATCATTAATCATCATCATCCTGTTATAATCCACAGCTAAATTTTGCCCTATCATTCCCATGCTGGGCATTCGGATTGGGGATGACAGATCATGGCTTTTCGCACTGCCTACGCTGTTATCTGCTGTTGCTACTGCCGGCTGAGAAACTCGAATGCCAAATATCTCCATTATACCATACCTGATGTGCTCTGTCACTATTCATTACTTTCTTACAATAAATATTGATAGTAATTAGTAATATTAACTGATATGTATTGCTAACTAGTGAGTGCAGATATTTTAATATAATCTATTCATTGATACAGTTCCATCTACCACAGAATAAATGAGAAAAACGGACGAAAAAACTTTCGGGCACTGTTGAGGCTAGCATAAATTTTTACGCGCGACGACAGAGTTTTGTTGATTTTGAGTTAATTTTTCGACGTACTTTGAATGAATTTTTTGTTATTCAAACTCTTCAGATTCCTAAAAATGCTTTCGTTACAATACAATTACTTATCAGGGATCCAACGATGAGACCGCCTTGCGTGTTGGATACTGATAGTGCTGAATGCAGAAGAAGCTCGCCAGATCTGTATGAATAGAGATATTTGGCATTTGGTGCTCTCAGCCTATCCCATGAGGGACGGGGTGTAGAGACGTAACTATCATCATTCTTCATCAGTCTTCACCAATCTCCATTCTTCACCAAGTTATTATCTACTGTTCAACACGGCTCTTAACGCACAATCAAAAGGCTTCACCACTTAGTCTCCTACACTCGACAAGTGTCTGTTCTCACACTTTGCACACCTTTGGGAACATTGTGGAGAATTTCTTCACCAGTTTTTCGTCGCAGCCAAGTGATGTTTAATCTTAACTATACATGAATATAGCTAATTACAGAGACAATTCCAGTTGCTAAACGATCCTGATCCAATCAACAGATATTTTGACGGGTCTGTGTCAGATGTAATTGACAAATAATGGAATCGGCAATAAATATTTGCCTTAGCTGTCGTGCTGAATTGAGCAAATGTTTATCGGGTCTGGCTAGGAAATTCGATCAGGCCGCACTTCTCTGGAATTAGCTGTGGTAAATAAATGGTTTACCACTGTATTTATTATGTGAATATTAATATAATTATTGATTTTTTTTTATAATTAATCATAATCGATCCTCCACTCGCATGCATATCGCCTATTGGCAACCGTGGACTTGAACAGACTGATGATGACGATGATAAAATCTGTACTATAAACACTGTAGAAGCTCACAATCCATTTTTCATTTGGGAGCTGCTCAGTTTCAATCCTGGCTTGCACTTCCGAAAAATTATGCATGCTTTAACTTCAAACATCATCAGCTGTTTCTGCGAAGGAAAACATTGCTAGGAAATTTGGAACCCTTAGAGTTCTCTATAATACATTCGAAGTGAGCAATTCATACTTGTCTAGCCTGACAGCCTTTGGTCTTAAGCCTTCTCATTTTGAGAAGAGTTCCGGGTCCAACAGTGGCACGATAAAAGGCCTGATGGTGACGAATATGTATATCGGTATCCCAAACTAGAAGAAACCGCTAATTCGAAGTTTTCACGGAGATAAATACAAAGGACAGTACAAGGATACTCAGAACCCAGGAAGATCATAAATTAATTCATAAATTCATTCGTGATTTTATCATTCGTACGGATTGTATCTACTTTATCGGTCATTGTACGCGGATACATCCGAGTAGTGTCTAGCCGTAAGGAACGTGTGATAAACGGTTCTTTCAATATAAGATATACGAAAATCATGAGTTTTTTTAAATTATTGATTATTTAATATCTGTCATATTTTATTTGACTGCCTCGTCAGTCGAGTGGCTACAAGCGCGTCTGCTGATCGGGAGGTGTTGGGTTCAAAGATCGAGATGGGTACCTACTATTTAATTTTTCTAATTTAGAATATCTATTAGTGATTCGGAGTCTGGATCTATGACCGGTGTATGGCAATGGACTCAACTATTATTCCATAGCACTTAAAAGTAACTGGTGAAACGTGGGAGTGTACGACATTCCTCTGCCTACCCCTTCGGGGATTACAGGCGTGATGTTGCGTATTAAATATGAAACATATTTTACTTATAACTCTATCTGCAGTCACGAGCATTAAGTGATAATAAAGAGCCCTATACTTAGACGCGGGGATTAAGTGCCTGCAAAGTGAATCTAGAAGTTTCTTCAGATAGTTCGAGAGTAGGAGATTATCGATATCGCTGGATAACCCAACTTTTAGGAAGGATAAAAATTTGTCTTTGAAACCGGCAAGCGTGTAGACAGAGACCGATGACTAGAAGAAGCTTGTCGGGTCAGGTTAGTAAGGATAGAGATGAATGGCGTTCGGTGTTCTCTGCCTACCCCGTAAGAGACCTGGTATGACAATATTTATACTTTTCATATTTGACGTGTATTGTGTATAAACGTATTATATTCACCAATATTAATCTAATTGCATGGCTCACTGGTTTTTGTCACAGTCATCACCTTAAAAGAAACCTAAACATTATTCACGTTTCATTTCTAGTACGAATTAAATGGCGCCAACCGCATCCATTGACATGTAAAAGACCCCTTGGCAGCCCATTTTGCGGATAAATAAATTGAATCAAATTATCCAAACCGTCACACGTCGATTTGTACTGTATTACAATTGCAATAAAACTCAAATTCCAATAAGCTTTTTTACAGAACCAATGTCTACAATGTATTGCTCTGCTAAAAACCAACGATCTAAGATTATAAAGTGACTTTCTGTTGTTCTTTTACACGTGTGTATTTTTAATTAGATTTTTCTCTGGGAGTTTTTGATATATTTTCTTTTAATTTTTGAATAGGACGATTGTTGTTTCTGGTGTTTTGATTCTTCGACTTTTTATATTGTCTTTCGAGTACATTCGTATAATCGATAGCAGTAATACGATTTTTTTTATTACATCCAATATATGCTAGACAGAAATGTGTGTGCAAAACATACAAATATATGAATTTACAATAAAATTTATAAAGGAAACAAGCAACTGAAATAATATGTTTGAATTTAACATATAAATTACTTCCACAAAACAAGATTATCGTTACCCGTAAGCAGTACAGTCAACATAAAAAGTGCAATTCAGCCAATGTTTCCGTTAAAGTTCAAAGTTGAGATTTGTTTCGAGCGCACCAAAAACTAAAGTTACGATTTTAGTGCTCTGTCAAATTTTAGTTAAGCGTTCTATATACTGTATAGCATTTTAGTGAGCAGATATTATGACATAAATAAACTGTGGCATAATAGGGTGGTCGATGACAAAAGACGATAATGAAAAATTGTTCAGTTCTTGCATGGCTACATCTAATTATCTTCATAAATAAAACGATAGAGGGCTGCCGTTGTACGTGCATCACGCAAAATCTACTAGATAGATTTCGATCAATTTTGTTTAAAATTACTCATTAGATGCAAGCCATAGGAAGACAAAACTTAATCTTAAACGAAAATTTTACGATATCTTTGTGAAATGAACACTTTTTTATGTCTCGACAAAATACAATTTTTAGCGATTTTTTTGAAGATTTTTGCCTTCAATGCTTATTATGTTTTCTCCTCATCTGATATATTGTTAACATCATAAAGAAGGCAGACTAAGTCGCAGGTATTACCTAATGCTTAACAAAATCCCTGTTGGGCTATTCTAAGTACAAATACTTGGTTTTGGCAGTGTAAGCGCCCCAAGCGAACTGTCAATCTAAGCAGTTAGTCGAGTACTGTCGTTACTTGCTTACGAGGATAGTGCTGAATCGACTTGCTTGTGTTTTGCAAGAATTAAATACTGTATATACCACATAGTACCTTGGCGAAGATAATTCATAAGGAAATATAATAATAATATGTACCATATTTAACCGCCGAAGTCAAATAAATGAGTAAAGGACTGAAAAAGAAAAAGAATCAACTTTAGTTATTTATAATACTGTTATAACGGCTGATAATCTGCTGTCTGTGAGAGGAGACTCGTGAACGAAAGTGGGAAGAAAACAGTATACAAAGATGCAGTAGTTATATATTTCAATTAATATATTGTAGTATTAAAGCTCATAATAACTATGACGAGATAAGATGACATTAATGAGACAAACATTAAATTCCAAATAATCCAACCTCAATTCCAGACAGCGCTATCAGAGTACACAAGGAAAGAAAATAAATACTATATAAATAATTTGGAATCGTTGATTTTCCATTCAACAAAAGAACGCGTAAAACTATATTTTATTCCGCAACAATCAAAACGAAATTGGCAGTTCTCCAGCTATAAACATAACTTCAGATCCTGACCGGACCAAACAGAAATACCTTACTTTATAGAACGGGCAAATTGTTCAGATTTGGAGCTTCCAAAACGCTTATATTTTATTTTTTCATGTTTATATATAATATAGGTGACTCTACCCTTATATTTATTATTGCTTTATCGCTGTGTCACGACTGTATAATTTACAGAATGTAGGTATACTAATATTAGAATCCCAGGAATCTGAAATTATAACATTTCGTATGTTTCATAACGATCTGTAAGAGTTTTTGAAAATTCAATTCTGAAGAGGACGAAAGACTGAAAACAGAATTTGAATTTGTCGAATGTCGCCGAAGTTAAACACTAAGTATTTACATTCGCAAATAGAATCGAATGAAAATGACTAACGAAATTTTACTAAAATCAACCCTTAACGAAGCGAAAGAAGGGGGTGAGTTTGTATGAGAGTTTCGTAATTTATAAGTGAGAAACATGCAAATGTATAAGTACTGAAGTTTTTCGATGGAAATAAAAAAATAAATGCTTCAGTATTTTTAAAAACTGAGTCTGGAAAGTTGTGATTAAATATAGAAATTTTCCTGATACCGTTAATTTTTTGATATAAAATTTTTATTTTTATTGCCCCCATAAATAGATTTTTAAATTTGTACTCACAAGTGTTGTGTGTTAAATATATATGGAATATTTAAATTTCTTCGTTTTCATCGTAACTTTTTAAGACGTATTTGAGTCTGTTCAATTATATATTTAAATAGTTATTGACCATGTACCATAACTTAAAACCATCCAATGTCAAAAATGAACTCCTTAGAATATTAATGAGATATTTTAAATACATAAATTATCAGAAATATAGAAACTATTATAAACGCCATTACTTCATATTAGACTAGTTTTTGACTAAAATGTAACGTAGTTCGTTGACGAGTTGCTAGAATAAGGGTAAGAATATAAAGTTTGTTAGGTCAAAATAGCAAATGTATAAACTGAATATTAAATCTTGAAATCTACAAACAGACTATTATGAACTAATATTTTGAAATATTTTTCTTTTATTTTTTATACTAACTTTTAATTTGATTAATATATTTAAAATAACCATTTTATAGTCAATTTGTCTCTCATCCAGTTGTATAACAGATCTGTGTTCTTGCTTTGATCTGTGTTATCATATAAATTTCTAAGGGGTGACAAATTAGTTGCGGATATTAATTCCTTTTGTCACGAATTCTGTCGGTTCGTTGGTGTCGTCTAGCGGAAGTCGTTTGATACGAACGGTAACATCTGAAATATCTTCTCCAGTTCGCCATCGTGATGGTTTTTCTTTGGTCTTTGTGTTATTAACCCTTCTAATGAAAAACTTAAATATTGTTTAATTTAAATTCAAAATTTTCTAATTTAGATTTTCTAGTAGTAGTTCGGAGTCTGGATATGTGCCCGATGCATGGCAATAGTGTCACCACCTATTCCATAGTGGGACGTAAACGTAACCGGCGAAACGTGGGAGTGTTCTGCATTCCTCTGCCTACCTCTTCGGGGATTACAGGCTTGAAGTTACGTTTGTGACATAAAAATTAAACAAAAGCAATTGTTTAATTTTTATATCCATGATGAACACCTTGAATCGAGATGAAAACAATTTCATCATCACGCCCGGCCTCTAAAAGGGTAGATAAAGAGCCGCGAATGCTAAACATCTTTATCCGTACGGGTCTCATGATAATTGACCTGTTAACTTTTAGCTGATAAATATTGCATTTTGCTTAGTCCTACTCCAGCCGCGCGATTTACAGACCGTTTTTCGTCTGAAATGCCCCTAACATCTAACATGTCTTATTGTTTTCTTGTAGTTTCACGTAAAATAGATTTTATTACACGCTACGGTTACCTACTTATGACTTCATTGTAATTATGGTTGTAAATAGAATATTATCGCAAGTTTATAAAGTGAGAGAAGACTTGAGACGTCTACTCCGCGCAGTAAATGACTCTTTAGTTGTTAGCAAATTCTTCATCTTCCTGTTTTCATGGCATATTGTGATCTTCGTAATATGATGAATCAAAAATAGCGCGTATTAGCTTTCTGATAATTCAAAAAATGGATAAGAGTCTATATATGTGTCTAGAGTGTTTCAAGAGAAGAGCGACAGATAAGAAGATTTAAATACAGAAACTGTGAGGGAAGAGTTATATAAGCATATGAACTGCTTTTGTTCTCTTCACTAGCGAGAAGACTTCCTATTGTACATCTAATATTAACCATTTTCTGTTCATACCTTTTCTTACGAATTTTCGAATTCAGAGTGCAAATAAAAAATTAACAAAAATGCAGATGATTATCAAAAAGATTATCAAGAAAAATTATCAAAAAAAGAAGATTATCAAAAAAAATAATTTTGTGTTTTAATTAAGTACTAATCTTAATGGAAATATTAAATAAAAACTTACACATGTATATACATATACTTCTCTACCAATCATTGTGATCCCTTGATAAGCTAAGGACAGGCGAATGATATTTATCAAGAGCGTAACTCATGGAAATCCTTGATCTGTTCCTGTCTCTATAGGAAATGCACGAGATAAGTTTTTATGTTATCAATAGTTGACATAAAAATTTGCTAAAATTATAAGCATATTTTAATAAAATTGCTAACGGTGGTAAGAATTAAAACGATTGTGTTTAGGAATATATTTAATATAATACGGTGCGCAGAACAGTGCAGGAATATTTTCATAGTATCCCATGGGCGGGGGTGCTCCCCGCCCTGCGTGATCCAGACGGCACAAGGTTTTGGGCGGCCGTGCAGAGCGACCGCACGCGACCGGTACGGCATACCTACAGGCTAGTGATGTGACGTGTTTTGGTGGACTGTGTAGTGATGTGATTTGGGGATCTATGGCTCCTTAAATGGTAAGTAATCATGTCACAAAATTTTAGGGTTGTCAAAATATTTTCTATGTTCAATGAAAGTATAAAAGTTTTTTGGGCACGAAAGTTTCAAATGACGTCAATGGGCGATTTTCGAACGAAAACTTTTTAAAACAGTTCGAAATTTACAAATCAAACTAGCAATTTTATTTGACTATTGCTTTTATGACTGTAGCATTTTTAAAACCTATTAATACAATTGAACAATAACGCAAATGCACTTTAAACCAATTACATCTTAATTTGCCCTACTAATTATTAATTACATATTTTTTATTTAAAAAAAGTAATGTTCTTTTTAATACGTAATAAGTCATGAAATCTTTAAAACAAAATTTAATTATTAAAAGTATTCATATAGAAAAATAATAATTTTACATATAACAGCACATAACATATAACATATTACAGCATATAACATATTCTGCATATAATTATAAATCAATCCACAATGAAATATTCCTAAAACGCTTATTTTCCTAACGTAACGTAACTAGTTTATATTTAGATTATTAATTTTATACTTCCTTTAAATTATATGTTTTTTTGTAATGTATTATTCTTAATTTTTATAAAACTTGATTTGTTGAGTTCCAAATACATTATTTACGTCATTTACAGTATTTGTATTAATTTTAAAATGTCTTCAAATATTCTAATAAGGCTTCTCTATTCGCAATTGATTATGTCATTATATTGTGACTTAAATAATTTCTTAATGTAGATTCTATCTTTATCCTGTGAAATGGACTGGAGACGGCACTATCTAGGATTAGTAAATGTAGATACTTGAAGGTTGAATTTGGATTAAGGAATAAGGATTTGAAGGTTTACGCTCATATCATCATATTGATAAGGAAGTGGAATTTCTCCTCTCTCTTCATACTCTACCAGTATTGTCTCTTCGAGATCAACGGAATAGTTCCTTGCTTGTGAAGCAGTATACGTGTGTATGTACGTGACCTTATTATTAACAAGTTACATATATATTGTAACAAGCTCAAACAGTTTTAATATTATTAGAATTTAGAACTATTTCAATTTAGAATTATTTAAAAATTCTTAAAGATCATTTTTTAAAATTGTTTTTGTGAATCCTGTTATTGCATTTCACTCGACGATAAGGGCAGGCAGAAACGAATATTTTTATATCAATCTAATGGTCCCTTTGCTTGGATAAACGCCCAATAAACGTCCAACAAACGCCCAATAAACGTCCAACAAACGTCCAATAAACGTCAAATACTTTAAAAGGTAATAGAACGATCTATGAAAGATTTTCCTGCGGAGGACCGCTAATGTCTCATTTCTGTTGCTTTATAGTTATTACATAACGCTAATCAATTTTAAAGGGTGTGGTAGACAGACACAGAATTACATGAAACGGTTCGGTTATTT
Organism: Elbella merops; assembly: GCA_018244855.1. NCBI lineage: Eukaryota > Metazoa > Arthropoda > Insecta > Lepidoptera > Hesperiidae > Elbella > Elbella merops. Next base: position 13,949 of record DWMG01000295.1, read on the forward strand.
AAAATGCAAGGGGTACCGAAGTTTTACTTTATCCGAAATTTGTGATAGTAAAATACTAACTGAAATGTTGTTTTTCTAATAACAAAATGACCTAAAAATAATTATACAACGTCTGAGATATTTTGTTAGTGCTTTAAAATAGTTAATTTGCATGAATACCTTTAATTTTCGGGAGCTTCTCTTCCCACGGATAGTACATATAAGATCGTAATTTGCATAATAATTGTATTGTACCAAGTACAAAATGGCTGGCAGTGGTTGGATGCGACGAGCTGAAAATCGAACTCAGTGGCGTGCTATTGGAGAGTCCTATGTCCAGCAGTGGACGGGAATAGGCTGATAATGATGATGAAGTACATATAAATAAATATTGCATTGTAATTTGTTTAGTAAATGTATAGTTGGTAACTGAGGTAATTTCAATGGCGCTACTTCCTCGTTAAGCAGCATGACTTACAATAAAGTTTACCAAATTATTAAAGAGAGTGACAAGACTTATTTCCCTTCGTTTTTTACTCTCTGCACGCGCAAATGTATCGTGTATTTACTTAGTCTTTTTGATTTATTTTATTCTTACAATATATGTAGATACACAGATGTTGTTTTCGACGTAAATAATGCTATTAATGGTTTTGAATTTTAATCTCTTAGATTACTCCTTAGAAATATGACCTAACGAAGAATGATGAAACCTAAGATTCAATGAAAAAAACTATTTTTTTATATTGCTGCGACACACCGAGACCATCGAATCATAATACCTGTCCTATTGTTGTTACTATTAGGAATGGCAAAGTAATCATTATTATATTACGTTAGTTAATTACGTTATTATAATATCAGGTGCGTGGTGCATGCTAAAAGTTTTGCGTAATTAGTAAATGGAAATGTTTCTAAAGTTACAATATGTATCACTTCAATATTATTAGTCTTAGATTGTCTCGTTGGCGAACCGGTTTCTAACGTGACTGTTGATCAACAGATCCTGGGTTCGATTCCCAGGTTGGGCCAAATGTTATTGGGTTTACCTAACTTGAATTTTTACATGGTAGAATAGATGTTGGATTTCTGCTCGGTCTATGGCAATACACTTACCTCTTATTCTATTGTGAGATGTATCCCATACCTGCTGAATCGTAGAATCTACACCTATATCTACCCTTTTGGGGAAATACGAGCGCGTTTTCATAAAGTGAAACTACAACAAAAATAAAAAGATTATTTGACTTTGGCACTATAAGATGCAAATATAAGATAACTAGACGTGTCAATATCAGGTTGTTCTCGCCAGTCGCATGTTCCGTTTTCTGAACTTAAATAGTGAATGACGAGCAAAGAACAGCTTGGCAGAGATCAAACATTACGAAGCCTTTTGTACCATTTGAACAATCTTTTATTGTACATACAGTACATCGCTTTACTTGAATTTTTGTGGAATCTGTCCAAATATTCCTACTGCATTGATATGATATCTTGTTTTATATCGACATCTTATTTCTGTGCCTATGTAGCAGTGTATGCAAAATGCCATCCGCCACTACTTTTAACTGGAACATCCATTTATTTTCTTTTTTTATATTTAGCCTAGCAAATAGGCAGATCAACCACCTGCTGGTAAGTGATCACCGTCTCCTGTGGACACTTGCAACATCCGAGGGGTGACCAATGTTTTGCCGGCGTTGTACGAGAGCTCTGTTTGCGCTTTTTTGGAAGAACCCCATGTCATAATGCTCCGTGAAAACCTCGGATGGAAGCTCGGTGGACTGCACTTTAGTATTGATTAAAAATCATTATATTTATTTGGTACAAGACAAATATGTCGTTGGCTAATGGTAAATGGAAATTAGAACAAATCACAGTATATTATAAATACAAAGTAATTAAAGCAAACGAAATCTTAGTAACAATAACATTGAAATAAACTGTTTTTCAATAATTAAAGACAACCTCCAAACAAATTTCTGCTTACAATTTTAATTTTAACTCATTAGAGAAGGTCCCTACAAAATCCCATGTTGTGGATTTACGCGTATTCGACCCGTAAAAATATTCATAAGGAAATATTAATCAAGCATCAATTGGCTTCATTCCTTAAATATATTTAATATAAATCGCATTTTCATTTAATAATCACAACTCAGAATTCATTGGCAAATGAAAAGAAATTTGCTGGATAAAAATTCCAGACGTATTTTAATCTGTACGCCAATAATTGGTGGATGAATTCATCAACAGCACGGTTGTGTTCATCGATTACTAGGTTATCGAAGCGATGTTCAGCCATTTTTTTTTATTTACTTATGCAAGATATAATCACTCGATGATCGCGTAGATTGATATAGACCATTTGCATGCGGTCTTCGTGTAAATAGTCCGAATAGCTTCTATTTCACACGAGCGCTTAATTCGATCTAGCGCTTATTTCTAAGTGCTCGTAAATTACTAAATACGTTTATTTTCGCTTTAAAAAATTCGATGAGTTAGGCAAACCAGTTTTGTGTTTTGAATATCATGGAGCGATATTGTTATTATTTTATAAATTCATTAGTGTGAATTATTTCATCACCTGTGTATACTAAATTATTAAAGAGAATATATTGTAAAAAAAGGAGATATATACGTATATACTAGTCATTATTAAAACTTGAGCCCCTCAAACCGAACTCCGATATCATTCACCAATCAACCTTTACTTACTTTTTAAATTAATAAAATAAAATCTGCGCATTTCCTTTTTATATGGAACCACGACTCAGAATCCGACAAATGCCTACGTATTTACAAGTGCGTACGAAATCGAAGAACTTTTTCAAAACTTTCATTAATTTTTTTTTATTCTGCATTGGTTTTACGAAGCGGGCTTCATTCACTTTTCACTGAATTGAAATCATTTTTCAATTCGCTGTACGCTTGATTTATTTAGGCTCGATTCAATTCGTCAGCGATCACTCGCTTTAACACGTCTAGTATTGGCACTCGGGCTGTGTGTAAATATTTAGTCGAGCCACTATTTCGCTCGAGGGCTCGATTTAGTTGAGAGCTTATTGAGCTGAAATGCTTATGTCTCTAAATATATTTACTTAATAAGATTTTTTTTTGGCTGAATCAATCAAGTACGAAGTTCCAAAACTTGAATTCATGTAGGGCAAGAGTGATGAACGCCAAAGAAACTCGACCGATTCGTAAGATATTGGCATTCGGTGACTTCTACTTAGGTACCCCATAATAATGATGACAATAACGAATCGAGCTTGAATTCTTTTTTGATGTTAAAATCTATTGTTCTCATAGCAAAGGTTATGAGATTTCATGTCATTTATAATAATTGTCTTGTTATAAGAAAAGACTTTTCCAATTTGTTGCAGTATAGAAGCATTAAGTGTTTTCTATTTCTTTTTTCACTATTTTCACAGGACCATATCAACTTGAGTATATCCATAATAACAAATTATTAATTAAGAGACACATAGCACGCGAACCCAAGCGTAGCATATTTGTTACTGTAAGGTACTAATAGGTGGTACATTTTCTTGAAGAGTCTAGGCAATATTACGAGTAAAAGTTGTTTAATTAACAAAGTTATTTCTTCTTATAAATATGAATGTTCTAGATCAGCAGACACAAATTAATTACAATCTATCCGTGCTGTCCTAGAATTTTTATACTAAGCTGTCACTACTACTGTTAATAATAGAGAAAATATATTTTTTTCCATTTTTATTTTCACGTAAAGCCATTGATGATAAAGTAGTTTTTGTTATGGTTGAGTCTCGAAAGGTCGAAGATTGAGTTCAATGGCGTATTATGGGATAGGATCCAGCAGAGGACCGAGATATGCTCTGATATTGATAATGTGTTGTAGTAACCAGACGGGGACCAAAGTGCATGAATATGTAAAAATATGTATACATACATAAGTATTTGTCCTGGGTGGGAATCGCACCCACCACTCTTCGACTAAGCAGTCAAGTTCTCTAAGCATTGGACCAACAGACCAGAAAATCTGCATTTATTACTGCACAATCTAAATGAGTATTTCCACATTGATCTTTATGACAAGCATCTTCAACTTAGCATTTTGCTGTGCAAATATTTACCAGATTTGTAGCGTTGAGTAATTCAAGACAAAATTTAGACTTTACAAGGTGTGTTTTATTGGGAACGAACAAATTATAAACCATGAAATTGGGTTGACAATCAATATCGATAGTATTATCAGTACTGTCCTCTTCTTCAATCGGTTTAGGAAAAATAAAGCCTTTTTGATGTAGGTGACTTAAAAAATGGATTACGTCAAATCGTACCTGAACAAAGACGGTGTAAAATAATTCAAAAGCTACGGCAAACACCGCGGTGGAAAGCTAACTTATAAATCTATACAAAAATGTTGCCTGTGAAATGAAATACGTGCCTTTTTGTATCAAAATTGAATTTTCACATTAACTTGTATCAACACGTCACTTTCAGTTCAAAGACGGTGAGTGACTGGCGTAAACTGTTAAGCCGTCTACCTAGCTCTACTTTCTTGCTATGAGAAAGTTTTTAAGTATTACGGGCTTTTGAGTACCGTATGTTATGTAAGAATTTTCGCCGAGAATACCTACTTAATAAAGAGGAGCTGAAGATCGAGCTCAGTGGCGTGCCATTGGAGAGGCCTATGTTCAGCAGTGGACGGGAATAGGCTGATGATGAATGAATGACTAAACGGGAGTAAAATCACCTACTCCTAGAACGAAACTTTGTTGCAAATGCCCTGCTTCGATGCACTTTTTTATAATGATAATACATCTTGTATTTTGAAATCATTCTCCCTCCCAAGTCGATCCAATTCATGTTGGTGTGACGACATCCTTATTTCATGTTTAAATTTATCAAGACCCATCCAAGATCAAAAAAAAGTTTTAAGTATCCAATACTTCCAACAAACTGTTTTATAACTACATGACAAATTATTTCATTTATTAAACAACCGCTATAACTTCTGAGTGCGCGTATGAAGAGAAATTTAAAATATAAGTTACACAAAGTTCGAAAAGCTGCAATTTTCTCGCGCCACTGAGTGCGGACCAACTCGCGGGACTTATACTGTGAAAGTTATATGAAACGCAATATTCATTTGACCAACAAATCGGACATGACAAGCAGTATAGAAAAAATCGGCGATTTGTGAACTTACCCTAACTGACAAATTACTCAAGCTTATAATTATGCGTGATTGACACAAACCGGATATGCTATGAACTAAATAACACAATAGGTAAAATGTTACCATAAGTAAATCCTTATACCTGTGACTTTTTCTTTGTAAAAAGAATATAAGCGATATCTTTTTACTATTAAATTACGACAAAGTATCATATCATCCTGTATTTACGTCTATATTTCCCGAAGGGATAGACAGAGGTAGTGAATTACATTCCGACGATTCACCAGTTATGTTTACGTTCCATTATGTAGTAGGTAGTGAGCCTATTGTCATACACCTACCAGTAGAAACTTTTACAAAATCTAGCTTAGAAAAATCCAATAGTAACCGATCTGGGATTTGAAGCCAGGACTGATCGGGAGGATCAGCAGCCGCGCTTGCAAACACTTGACCAACGAGGCAATCAAGACGAATTTGCTGAAAATTAACTACATATATGTATTTTGATGTAGTAAAACAGCTTTACTTTGAGACAGATAAGAAAAAATAAAAGCCTTCTTAATCTCGTTGGGTTACTCGCCATCTCGCCCGACATAAACTCGCCCGATGGGGCGAGTTGGCACCTTTCGAATTTACCTAATATAACTGTCGTTAACCCGCACGCACGCACTTTATATGAGCGTTCGAGTTGACGACAGAAATATTATTCGTAAGTAAATTCGGAAGTTCCCAAGTCGCCCCACCGGGCGAGTTTATGTCGGGCGAGAAGACGAATAATATAACCATATCGTTTACTCAGTTATTAAAGCTACATTAATAAATGAAGACGAAATATGATTTCAAGAGAGTTTCCAGCACTTAATTTTTTAATTATGGTTAGAAGCTTCCGACAGAGGGCCCCAATAATGTAGGGACGTAAAAAAAATATTGCCAACAAAAAATAACTCAGCACAATAATAAAAACATTGTTATTTTTTTTGTCGTGTATTTATGAAACGCCCCGCATCAATCCTGGTATAATTGGAAATTAAATTTAATCTGGCTTAACGGATTATCACAAAAAAATATCCGTTCAAAAACCCCTGTAAATGGGAACTGTAACTGGGATAGTACCTTTGTCACCGTTGTTAAATAGTTCGAAACTTTTGTAACCTTTATTAGCGACTCCTGTGACTCATAGCCAAATTACCAAATTCAAATAAAACCGGAAATGTAACAGAACGAGTGTTGCAAGCCTGAAGAACAATTTGGAATGTTGACTTCTTATGTCTTATATTATCCAATCAGAAAAAAAATCTAATAAATCATTTTAAGAAATGCTACACAGGGTTTCGGGTTCGAGTTTCAGTCAGACAGACACATATATGTATATATGTATGAAGAAGTTAAGATCAGTAATATTTGTGTGTCTAAGCCAATATATATAGGTACATATTATGTCCATGACATAATTCGGAATGCTCAACATGATTGGCTAATATAATTATATATTATTATTATCTTAAGTATATTATTATGTTTATACTGAAAAATAAATTCCACTACATTTCCCGCATATTTTATACAACGGTAATCATGATAATTTCTCAAGAGTCCTCCAACTGTCTCTCTGTTATCAGCGAACGGTAAGTTATGACAGAGGAGATTCGCTCAGATATTTTTTAACGCCAGATAACGGGTAAGACGACAAAGAATGATGCAACTTTGTGATGGGTAAATAATAAATGGTGGGTGGCCATATATTGAAGAAACTGGTAATATTATATATTGATAGATAAAATAACAAACGTAACATAACGCCTATAATCGCCGAAGAGGTGGGCAGGGAAATGTAGTATTTTTCCGCGTTTCATCAGTTACGTTGACGTCCCACCATGGAATAGGTGGGCAGTTTATTGATACAGGCAGTCACTCGTACGAAATATAAGATAAACAATTACGATGAAACTCACTCAAAGGCAAAGAAAAGATAATAAAATTAATAAAGATATTTTGTCCAAATTGAATATTTCCAATTGCTTAACATCTATCACACCTACAACCAAATACTCCTTTCTAACTGTGGGACTAACTAATTAAGTAATTGACTAACTAAACTAAAGGCACTAATTGATGTATCTGTATGTTATTTCAAAGTCGATCGACTGGTACAAGCTCGCTTCGACCGAAGTAGCATGGAACAGTGAAAGTTACCTAAGAACTCTTGCCTCTGATAGTTCCCAGTAACTTGTACGCTTTATTACTTAGTATACTTAGTAATTGGTTGCCACAAACATGTTTTTTTCGATGTGAAAAGAATCGGTATTTCGCTAGCGTGGTAGACTACGGCCTGGGCATTCTGAGAGATGTTCATAATTGGT
>DWMG01000296.1:0-21450 GCA_018244855.1 Elbella merops
AGCTTAACTGAAAATTTAACAATAAAGTTACCATCTCGTTTTTTATTTGAAAATAACGGTATCATAAAATAAGAAATTTTAAAAAAATTAAGTTAGTTTTTATTTAGTAGTTATGTGTACTATAATAGTCTAGAAGAAATACGTGTGGTCTGTAAGAATAGATTTATTTGGAACTCTGCGCTCACTGTCTCCCCATGAAGGACCCGACATGACAATATAATGATAATAACATCAGTTTTGTACGAATTTTAGTATAAAAAAGCATATGCAGCAAATTTTTTATTAAAATCATGTATTAATACAAGTCAGTTTTTTTCATCAGAGCCGGAGTATACAAACACAGGTGATGAAAAACGTTGCTTATTTTCAAGCTGCACACCGCAGAATTTATAATTTTAAAAAAAAATCTAAGGTGTGTGAATTCTGCCAACCCGCATTTGGCCGCAGAAGAGACCCATATTCCAACAGTGGAATGCTAGATGGGTCGATTATTATTATGAAATTTTCAATTAGGGCCACAGTTATTCACTATCATCATCATCATCAGCCTATCTTAGTCCACTGCTGAACTTAGGCCTCCCCCGAAAGGGGGTTTATGCCCGTAATCTCCACACTGGGTAGGTATGCGGGTTGGAGATCGCAGGGCACAGCCTTTCGCACCGCCGACGCTGCTGCCCGTCGGCGGCCAGGGCTTTTAGCCGTGCCTATTTAGACTGCGCTATACCGCAATCAGCCGGTCGCCAGATCCTCGTCTGTTATAGCAGGGTGTACCACATGCAGGTGTACCACATGCAGGTTGGCTTGGGTTCCTGAGATGGTGGTTGGAACACCTTACACCCCACCCCCAGTTATTCACTATAAGTGCGATTATTATATTTTTTTAATAATTCCGATTCACTTATTTTTGTGTCACTCTATGTTCTCTTCTTTTATTACAGAAATCGTATATTTTGTTCTTTCTCTCAAGACTCGTTATAATGAGTAATTCAGTGGAGAACTATTACTGGCTCAAATCTGTAACTCACAATTTAATAATTACATACTGAAATGCTGTTGTTATCTTAAATAAAAAATAATATATAAAATAGAAAATATTTCTCTATAAACCTAAGTTACGTTTGATATAAGCGCACCTTGCGTTGTGATATCCCAATATGGGCAGTGCAACCGCCGCGAGATCAGGTCATTGGCGACACAGTTCCACTGAGGTCTACTGTCTACATACATATGTAACACAGTCTGTTCATTCTGTCTGTGCAACAGATGGTACAGTAATAAAGTTTTTTTTTTTACTTAATGTTTAAGTATGGCGGTTTTTTAATCCATCACAACAAGAAGATTTGGAAAATGTTTGACCGTGACTGTTTTTATTGTATATGTGTTATTATTATTGTTGTTGTTGTTATTATCATTACGCTTACCCTTACGGCGTAGGCAGTGAGCACATAATCGCAAATATCTCAACCGTTTCAAACTTGACGTGTAGCATGTACATTCATCTCTCTCTTCATTCACTTTTGACTGTCCCATTAGATGTACGTATATGTGACGAATATATATACAGGTTAAATTATCATGTAATAGCTTGTTGTGTCTAATTTTGTATTAATCCTATATTTTCCTGATCGCTTATTAATACCAAAATAATGCTAAAGTTTCCTTCATCGTACCGGTTTAACAGATGCAAGCAAAATATTAGGTTTAATTTTCTCGCTATGTTTTGATCTGTATTGACTGCTAGGGTCGTCAGACCAGCTGGTACGAAGCATGACTTTGGACCCATAGAGCCCAGGACGGAATGGCACTGATTAGGCGAGGTCTATGTCCAGCTGTGGAGTTATAAACACTAATTGATGGATTGAATGATATACATATATCGAATGTCTACTGTTTTAGTCATCCTTTAATCTTTATTCTAATCACATGCCATAAACATTTACTAATATCTTTCTAGTTATGATTTCGAGATTGGAATAGATATCTAGTTATGATATTTCATTATCGTCTCCAATAGTTAACAATAGCTAATTATTTTGAAGACAAAATTATTAAATTCACTTTATTAAAATGACATCGCTATTAATGATATTTTAAATGTATTTGGTGTGTAAGCGATTTCCAATCGTATTAACTATACCACTGTGAATTGCTTTTATGCCAGTTTTTCCTATGTTTTTCCTTTAATTTATTATATTATTATATCTATAATCACAACGGGTTCCCTGCGGGGTACGCAGGTGGAGCCGTTTGGCAATCAACGTATATTTTAAACTATTATTCAATAACCGTTCACAAGTTTTTGGTATGCACAAATTTAAAGTAGGTAATTTTATTCATAATTAATTAATGATATCATTAAATAAATTACAATAAGCTCATATTATGTATATATTATAACGGTTGAGAAGCGAGAGTACTATACTCCTTTGTCTACCCCTTCAGGAAAGAATAGGCGCGATGTTAAGTTACACTGTCTTAAAACAAACAAAATAGCTACAATAAAAGTTTCCGTTGAATAATTCTATATGGTAAGACGATCGAATTGAAGGGTATCAGCGTTGCTCATTTCAATCCGACCTTGGCCATGTACACAGTGCCGAAAATAAACAGCGCCAACAGCTGGGCGTCGCTCCTTCTCGTGTCCAGTGATTTTGTTTTGGAGAGTTCTCGATTAAATATTTAGTATCAATGTCGTCTCAGACGGAGTTGTAATGTATGTTATAGCAAGGCATATTATGTTATATTACAATATATTTGTTATAGTAACGCTCCAGTGACCGCACATGTAGCTATTCTTGCACCGTCAAAAGTAAGTGTATAGATATAGCAAGTCATATTGAGCAGGTAATGATCGCAGAGATAGCTATTATAGTATAGTCTGTGGTGGTTTGGTATAATATGTATTAAAGCATAATATACTAATATTCATTATAGCTCCATCTGCGACGACCTTTATTATGTGCCGTGGAGTCTGGATTTGTGCTCAATGTATGTTAATATTCCTACAGGTTATTCTATGGGTCGGATAACATAACTAGTTTATCGTCGGAATGTACTCTTCTGTCAACCCTTTCGGGATATACAGGTGTCATGTTATGTTATAGTAAGTAAAAAGTCAATATCGTCATCGCACTATGTAATGTAAGTCCTTGTAATGGGACCTCGATAAACGTAAATGTCTGTTTAAGTTACAACTGGCTCTAAATTTTAATTAGAACGCAGCTTTTATAGTCTATAATATTGCGAACATTGTGGGCGCTGTAATAAATTTTATTTTCAATGCTCTATAAAATTAGTCACATTTTGGTTTCTTAACTTTTCGTTTAATATATCTAACATTTATTTATTAATATTACCTTAATATAGAAGGAGCACGTCAAAACTGTAAACACATCAATTTGGCACACGGCTCTTACTGCCTACACCGAAAGGACCTGAAATTACGCTATTATAATGACCTGTTTTTATTACATGGCAATACTGAATATTTACTTTATAGCTTGTACACTGAATTTATTTTATATTTATACCCCTATAAGCCCTGGGATTTTGTACATTAAAAGAAATATTCACATTTTCGTATTCATGGCAACACTATTGAAATTCTTTGGGAAGTTCCAACGATATCGTGTTCAATTATTGACAGAGGAACAACCATTCGTTGATTCAAATATGCAAACTCTTGTTAACACCGGCTCAAATCGTAATTATTCCAAGGAGAATTTGCCGAATACTAAATCTACTTACCGTGTACCAATGGATACTTTTTGAACGTATGAATAATTTTTATTACTTATTCCTTCGTAAATTGTCTAGGTTTTATCAATGTTTTCTATAAGCCAGTTCATCATCATCAGTTCCTTTATCGTTCTACTGTTAGACACGGGCCCCTTTGAATGAGACTGTTTCAAGCCATAGTGTGGCATGGTCGCCATATTTCACATGATAGATCTTCAAAAAAAAGTGTACATTTCCTCACGGAGTTCGCCTGCATCTCTTTAGTAATCAATACTTAACAACGCAAATAGCTTAATAAAGTCAAAATATTATTTTTGGACTAACAAATGTAGATGGTAAATATAAAGCACACAAAGTATTGTTTTTTTTATATTCTTTTACTGAAAATAAATATTGGTCAGCACAGTTTTGTTAAGGACGGTAGTACTCCCACTTAAGCGATAGTATTGCCAACTAGCCGACCGAGAACTACATGTTGAGTTATTATATTGTGCCATTACCAACATTAAAGTACGCTCAAGATGGTATGCTAGGTCTATATGATCCGAGCATCATTTAGTACGTGAGTTGGTTCGTATCCACATCGCTGAAGACTCCCTAGTCTGATCATATTTTTGTCTGTAGCTCAAATCCTACTACACTATAAACAGTGCAATAAAAATATAAATTTATAGTCATTTCTACAACGAACAAGTTAACCTTCACCCTTAACCTGTAATTGTACACAAACCTGCATAGAAATTGATGCTCATTAACATAATTATTTTCTAAAAATAAGCATCAACCAAATACTAAGATAAATATTAGTAACTGTTTGTCAGTTAATGGATTTTAATCCTCAATTGTTGCCATTATTATTATGTCTTCTATTATTATTATATAATCAGGCCTGGTCCCTGTCGGGATAAGCAGAGAATATCGATTGCCAAATATATCTATTCTTATTACAGATATATGGTTAACTGTCAATTGAATGTCCAAAACGATAGTTTGTCACGAGTCCATGACTAATGACACAATAAAATGTAACACTGAGTCCCAAACGACGAGCCCACTTCCGGTTGACAACGCGCCTTGTGATTCCAGTGCCGTTTAACATTTTAATTTCATCATTAATGGATTGTCGCAGCGTGTCTGGAGTACCTACTAGAATATTTTGAATGACTGTTTGTAATTTAATCCACTCTGAGATCTTCGCGACGTTCATAGAAAACTGTTGTTATATCTGATGGAGACGGATTTGAAGGGAACGATAGCGTAACGTTGTATTATTGGTGGTATTTATAGGTTCGTGTATTTTACACTAAAATTTATATATCTACGTCTCATCTACTGTCCGTGATTCCATTTGCGTAGAAATTAGAAAATTATATGTTCGAACTATACTCAAAAACCATTTCACAATAATCAGTGCAATATTGTTCACTCTCTGGTTTAAATTATCATTATCATATTTATATAATTTTAATTATCATTATCATACTTCTTTTGCTTATATGACAAGTAACCTAAGTTAAATTCTTGGCCAAATAAAGGGTTGAAATATCAGGGTGCTTTTATAAAGTTGATCCCTGGTAAAATCGTTGGCGCAATTCGGTAAAGTATACAACGCCATCTAGTAGGCAACTCAAATACCATATTTGATCAATTATGGCTTACTATAGAAACCGGCTTAACTCCCGTGCGTTTTTTCTCGATGGCCAGATTAGTTTCGGACCTGTACGAGGTTCTTCCTCATGAGCTCCCGACGGTTGCGGCGGTGGAGATTGATGATGATGTGACGGCCGGTACATTTATAATCACTCACGAAAAATTTTATAGTACTATAGAATTAGAAACCATTTATGATAAGAAAGATTTATGTTCCTAAAACTTTACGAAACCATTGAAGATGATATTGTGACCTAGAAGATAAGTTCTCCAATACAACAGTGATTTCTTCAACCTTTCAAAATAGTTTACGAAGAAATATCTAAATTTGTGTACAGGTTTTCTATCGATGCTTGACAGAGAGTAACTAAAACTATATAATAACTTGAGTGGGCGTGTACTACACGTGGTAGTGTCGTACAGTGAAGTTAAGTTTTTTATATGTACAATAACGTTTGTTTGTTTTCACGTTGTTCTCGTCAGACAAACACCTTTATTGTAAATTTAAAAACATAATGTAATAAAATTCATAATTCTGAGACTCAGTACCCTAGTTTACAACCCTAAACAAACAAAATATAAATTATTTTTGAAACAATCGTTGATGTACTAACAAGGGTCCAGCGAGTTTAATTATAATGTACGAGTACATACTAAAAATAGACTATCTAGAATCTATCTACACTAAATACATATTCTGTGACAGGAGTTACATACTTTTCTTTATCGTTCATTCTGCGACAGCACCGAGTAATGTTTATCGTATCATATCTCCGACGATTGTGGCTTAGTCATTTGATAGTGAACGCACCATCAGCGAAACATTAACCGTTGACTTCAGACGACGCGAATTACTTGCGATTAGTGAGCTCACAAGTTTTGCTGAGCTCAGTATTGTGGTAAAAACATATTCTACCATGGACAGTGATAGTGGTGCACAGAATTTGCAAAATCTCATAAGATTGTTCGAGTCGCGAGCCAATATAGACGGAGACACCACTATGGTCGTTGACGACAATTACGTGACAGAGGACGCCAGGTCACACGGTATGCGCTAGGTTATTAGGGTTTTGATTGTTCTTGTAACTTGTAGTACGGTGCATTACGTTATCCATACAGTTTATATATAATTCTGTAAATGACGATATGAACAAAAGTGTAGATTATAAACACATTTTTTTTCCATATACTCTTTGTATGTTTAATGTCTGGCTATTTTTATGTAGTTTGTTTATTTTCTGTAATTATTGTAATAGTGTTTACCTGTTTAATAAACACTTATTAAGCGTTTTATTAAAATATTCGTTTAGTAGGGTAATTATAGTGAAATGAATATGTCGTGTACATAATTATCAAATTGTTTAGTGTTCGTATACGTGCAGATAGTAATACGATAGGCTCGCGAGGCGACGCCGCGACACATCCTTCGATTTTTAGTCACTCTACTTGTGGTTATAGTCTGAAAATATGGGTCGGTATTGATACATAATTACCTAAACATAAAAATTACATTTTTTTTATATAAGTAGCGTTTGCACTCATTGGGAAGGCTTATGTCTAGCAGAGGGCTTAGGCTGATAATACTTTTTTTAAATACGATTTTTAAAAATATACTATTGACTACGTGATTAATTATTGTATTATGTTCTGTAATCATTTGTATGGTACAACTCTGGACTAAACTGTGCATTACAACTTTTCTGTATCTTTTAGTATTCCACCCTCAATTACTTATTTAGCTCAAACATCACAATCATGATGCAAACATGTGATTTTTTCACTGGTCTGTTGTATTTATGACATGTGCATGTATGCGCGATATGCGATGCGTAAATAATGCGTTGTTTGCCCTAAGGTGCTGAAGCGGAATCTTCAACGTCAGGACAGAACCCAGCGGCGGAGTTAGAGGCTTTGATCGAGCGGCTGGAGAGAGTGACGTCCCGGCTCGAGCGGCTGCCCGTCCTACACGCGCGCTCCCCCACCCCGCCGCGATCGCCCGCCCCCTCGCCCGTCTGCATCGTCACACCGCCACCCCAACCTCTAGAAGACGACCAGCCCATCGTCGACAGCATGAGCGTCAACGGGTACCAGGACTTGGTGCAGGTAAAATACACTTAAGTGAATATTAAACTCTACATCTTTATACATGATCTGCTTTAGAACTGCACATCAGCTTCAAAATTGCTGTTCTGAATGCAGTTGAGGTATGTAAGTGCTTCGATATGCGTTTTTAACGTACAAGAATTCTAAGATGTGGTAGTTTCCTTGTTTTCGTTCGCTGTTACAACATGTGATATTCTATTAAAACGTACATGTTTTGTAAAGAGGTGCGCGCCAAGATTTGAACTCAGTACCTTGGAGTGGGAGGATAATTTTTAAACCACCATACCATAAATGGTTGTTCATCATATTAAGCAAGAATGTACGTACATTAATAGACTCACCGCCCATTCCATGGAACGTAAACGTAAGTGGTGAATTATGGGAGTGTACTACACTCCCCTGTCCACGCCTTCGGGGTTCACAGGCGTAATGTTACGATTTCATATACGTATATAGGCCTATGAATAAATTAGACGTGACTTACATACTGTTAATGCTGTATATTAGTACTGAAATGTTTTGGTAAGAGATTGTAGAAACAGTTGGGAGAATATATATTTCAAGAGAACGCGTAATATTTGCTTTGCGAGCTTTCAGTGTTTTCTTGTAGTAAAGTAAATTCAATTGTAATATTTAGACGTCAGATTGTGAGCGAACGTAGTGTTAGGTTTGTCATTACAGTCTGCAAACTTTGTTTATGGTAAGGGTCGACTGGTAGAGAAATAGAAAGTCCATCTATTGTGCAAAACAATTACTAAAGTATTATATTATTGTAGCTTTTTAATTATTCGAACCATTACCAAAGACATATCTAAATAGTATATAGTCAAATACATACTTAATTGATTTGACGTCAGAATCTGGTACATTCTCTACAAATTTTTTTACAAACAATTCCTGTTCATCGGTCAATCGGTCACTCTTTCATCCGCCATTGTTTCCGTATGACCGAATTAGAGGAGTATAAATTTACATATGTCAATTAATATTTTCTTTCGTTTTAATATTAATTCTAACCTTTTAGATTCCATATTCAAAACGGAATCGAAACATTTTAATCAAGTGAATAAATAATAAGAAGCCTACACAGAAATTGAATAAAAAATAAAGTTGTTTTAGTTACAAAGCATTTTAATACTATACAATTCCCCGGAGAAGTATTAAGCACTGAGCAAATTTAATATTTTTACCAATATTTTACTTTGTATTAAACTTTTTACGTACCTTTTCAGTTCGCTTTGAACTATGTAGAAGAATTTTAGTATGAGAGAACGAAATGAAATCTTTGAAAGAAACCTAAAGTATTTTTAGGTAGGCAGCTGAAATTCTCAATTATTTTGAATAACTCAACATCACGTCTGTATCCGCCGTAAGAGGTAGGCAAAGAAGTGTAGTCCCCCCATTTTTCACTATTTATATTATACGTCCCATGTAATAGGAGTCGAGCCTATTGCTGTGTACTGGACACGAATTCAGTCTCCGTACTACTACTGGGAATTTCGACATATAAAACTGTAGTAATACGACCCAAGGTTGGAACCCAGGACCTCTTACTCGACAGTCGCGCTTTTAAGCACTAAATCAAAGATACGGCTACTCAATTATTTTATTGCGCACGATGTTATTCTAATACAAATTCAATATATTTAAATATTTCAATACATTGTCTCTCAATCCGCATTTCTACAGCGTGGCAGACTTCCTTAACCCTTCTCAGTCCGAGAAAGAACCCGTGTCTAATAGTAGAACGATAGAAGGATTAACTATGATACAATATCAACCTGTTACGTTGACCACGAAACGATTCCGTCGATACTCGGCCGTGTTCGCAATCTGCCAAATCGACTCTAGCTAAGTGATTTACCAACAAGTATGCAATAAATCAGCCCCTCGGGAGCTGTCGCGGAAGTAAACACGTTTAATCCTGTCTGCTACACTGTTGTCTATGTGATAGATGTTAGAAACGTTTTGAGCGTACATAATCTATATAAATAGTATGATAGAGGTGTGCCGTTGTGCGCGCATCACACAAAAACTACCGGATAGATTTTAATCAATTCTGTTAGTTTTAGCATTTAAACTCCTGGTTCTTAATTTATTGTGTCAATCTATATAATACATTTTTGGCCTTTGTAAAAGGAATATTTTATATATTATTATAATTACATCTAGCACCTAAAACCTAGCGCTTTAGATGTAGGATAAAAAATAAATACACATACGAGTATGTATATATATAAACTCTACCGACTGCGAAACCACTAACCGGAATGCCGTGTGCTTTTCCAGAAACTACTACGCGTTTTGGACGTAATTGGTATTAAGTTAATTTTTTTCTTACAAAAATGACAAAAGTGTTTATTTTAATTGATGCGTATAAAGTTACATATTTGAATTAATATTCCAAATTATCTATTTTTATTATTTTCCTTAACATTCGGTAAGCGTTCTAGACGTTTCTAAACGACGATAAGTCTTTCGATTGAAGCACAAATATTTCATAGATAGACATTATTATATTTATTATTGACTTCTGCCTACCCACCCTTTCGCGGATTACAGGCATGATGTTGCGTTATTAATGAAACTTAATACGTCATCACTTCCTCGCGGAGGGGACGACGAAAAGGTATATCTTTTGAGCGCAACGAAATTTCACATCGACCTCGTCACAATTACATTACACAATTGTAGCAGCCAAGTGTAATTGGATAAACAAAATTCACTGACCCATGACTCGAGTTTGACTTTTCACGATGAGAACTCCCATCAATTAGGTACCTATTATATAGAGCGTTTGTGGAACTGCGCAATAAACGCCTAATAGACATTTCGTATAAAGGTAATCTTCTGGAAAAGGGAAGAAAAAGATCTTGTTGAGTAACGTTGTTTGAACTACGGCTGAAGTACGAAATAACAAAAGGTCGCTGAAGATGAAAATAGCCAAGACAAAGATTGCTTGTTTTTGCCATACTTTACACAGTCTCGATACTCGGTAGATTATTGTTGGAGTATTGGAAAAATAAATAATTGAGAAATAATTGGGGATAAATACTTATTTTATGGCGACATTCAACATTAACTCTCAATAAGTTTGTTTGTTAGGTATACATAGCTTATGAACCGTTCGCATTGAATAAATAGACGTCATAAATGCTCCATACATTTAACGGGTTATAAGCTTTATATTTAATGTTATAAGCTTTATATTTGAAATAAACAATTATTTCGACCAGCACATATAAATACATTTTAGTAAGATATTACTAAAATATTTTGGTAAAATATTACTATTAATATTTTATATTATGAAGCAGTTTTTATAAAAAAAATAAGGTATATTCCAAAAGAAATGGCAAGAAAATATACATAGTCATGCCCAGCCTGTCCTATTGTTCTATGGTCCATCCTATGGTCTACTCTAAATACTGATACGCTAAATGAAATTCCGCAAACTTACATGATGAAAACATTATGAAGGAACTTGCACACCTTATAATTCTACATTAACGTTTTCCATTCTACTTAAATTTTCCATAATCAGAAGTGTGAAGTTAGTCAAGCTGCACTTTGCTTCCATACCAAATATGGCCTTATCCTTTCAAAGTCGGTTATTGATGTCCAGCAGCGAAGTGATTATAGGGCTGATGATGGTGAAGTAAGTAAATTAAAGATCATCAATTAACGTAAATATTATTGTCATTTTTAGTTAGTAAGTGACTTAATACCAATTACTACCTGTAAACGCAGTGGTTTCTAGAACTCATTCGTCGGAATACAGATAGTATGATTATGTATTACTCGTAATGCCCGCGACTTGGTTCGCATTGGAGTCAAAACTTTTTCTAAAATTAAAGTAGCCTAAGTTACTTGTTATTACATTAGCTATCTGTCAAAGAAAGTCCCGTCAAAATCGGTCCCGCCGTTCCAGAGATTGGCCAGAACAAACAGACATACAGGCAGACAGACAAAAATAGTAAAAAATATTATTTTGGTACATGTACCGTGTATACATATATGTATATTCATTGAGTGAAAAGGTTATTTTAAATTAGCCTTAAAAACAGACACTCCAAGTTTATTTATTTTTTCTAGATAAAAAATAAACAGATGTTAATTGAAGTCCATCTCTAGTAACGTCGCGTGGGCGTCTAATTCCGTTTGTTGTTCCAGGGTCCGCTGAGCACCTACCTTCAGCTATCGGAGCAGATCGGCGGCGATGTTGCCACCCACGCGAACCTTGTCAACGAAGCTTTTCAGTGAGTTCCATATTATCTTCTATTTGTTTGCATCATTTTTGAAGCTGTATTGTAAAATAGATCTGGGTGGATTTTTAGCGCGGGACGAAATAGCATGAGACGATGTAACACATAGTTTATCTTTATCATTATTATTATTACAAGGTCATGCCAGGATTGCCAGGTCTCTTTTTTATGCAGAAATAGGCTCGCGTTGGGCTGCAATCCCATCTGATGGAAAACGAGATGCAGTCCTAGGATGTAGCACGCTCGCCTACAAAGTTCCTATTCACTTTTATTTTGAATAATTCCAGATTATAAGAGTCGAGAAAGATGGACGCCAGCGGGGAGTTCGAATCTTTCGCAGTTTGTAGCAAAAATAATTTATCTTGCGGGGTAAGCAGAAAACACCGAGTACTAAATATTTGAATGAGTAGCAAATTAATGTTGTACTAATGTGAGAAAGAAACCTTACTCAATAATGTCATTAGTGTAAAGTTTTTTTTCGCTTAGCATATTACATATAGAAGACTCAGTTCAGGTCTATAAGATATTTCCTTCTCACTGTTCTCTGGCTATCCCGTAAACGATCCGGCGTGGCAACA
Organism: Elbella merops; assembly: GCA_018244855.1. NCBI lineage: Eukaryota > Metazoa > Arthropoda > Insecta > Lepidoptera > Hesperiidae > Elbella > Elbella merops. The sequence goes on from DWMG01000296.1 coordinate 12,335, forward strand.
TAATGTTAATGATAATAATGTTGCAGCCATGTGTCGGAATGTTTTCAGAGCGTTGTGAATTCAGCGCAATCCTAACAGGAGGTTAACGACTCGTGTCTAACGTTACTGATCGCGGCCGACTTGGCAGCCGCTTAGCGTGCCCGCCAGAGCAAGGCAGCGCTCGTGGGGCTTACCATACGCGGGCACGGTCACACGTGCTGACAGCCAATCGTACACTACGTTGCCATTTAGCTCTGCAGATCGCTTATTGACTGGCCTTTACTGGTATTTTTGATTGGTCTTTTGGTCTAGTGGTTAGTTAACCTGATCGTTGGGCCTGATGTCGTGGCTTCGACTCCCACCCAGAACGAATATTCGTGTGATAAATATAGATATCTATGTATGATATATATGTATATGTGTATTTCGATAGCCGTCTGGCTATCTTAACACAGGCTCTGTCTAATTCACGATCAGGTGCTCGTTTGTGATGTCCCAAGATAATATTTTTTTGATTTTATTACTATTGACAACATTAAAGATACGATACAGTTTCAGATACATTTTGATACGTTTTGTTTTGAAAAACTGGAGATTGAACAAGATATACAATATAAACACTTAATTGGGAACAAGAGATGCTTTGTTTTTTTGTCCTTTGTAATTATTAAAGACGAACGTTAAGAAGGGACAAAGGGATTAAATTACCATTCGTATTGTTCGTGGCCTGTAATAGATAAATTAGAATTCGTGTCTTTGCGCTGTGGAAGAGAATTTTATAATAATATTATTACTTATAGATGTCTCAGGGCATTATGTTAATATTATAATTTTTTACACACGGCATTCTGATCTCCAACTAGGCAGATCCTGTGCTATGATTATGAGACATCGGGTAAACTTTATATGTAGATATAAATATGAGGATACATTTTCTTTTTGAATTAAATATTTGAATTTAATAATATGAGGTTTATGTGTTATATAAAATACAAGTTTTTTTCTTCCCAACTCGCATGGATAGAGTGAAGGTTATGGGTTAAAAAACCCTTTATTATAAGAGGTGTATGTCCAGCAGTGGGCATAATTTGCCTGGTGATGTGTTGATTATTTTTTTTTTCACCAGAGCTCAGCTCCGTTATATCCAGCTGGCAGCATCCAGGGGCAAGCCGTCCGACGCAGAGCAGTCGCAGCTGTTGACCCCCACCAGCAACAAGATCTCCGCCATTCAACAGTTCCGCGAGAAAAATCGTGCCTCGCAGTACTTCAACCACCTCTCGGCGATATCCGAGAGCGTCCCAGCTCTGGGTTGGGTGGCCATCGCGCCCACGCCCGCGCCGTATGTGAAGGAGATGAACGACGCCGGCCAGTTCTACACGAACCGCGTGCTGAAGGACTGGAAGGAGAAGGACAAGAGCCACGTGGAGTGGTGCCGCGCCTGGGTGCAGCTGCTCTCTGACCTGCAGGCCTACGTCAAGCAGTATCACACCACGGGATTGGTATGGTCTGGTGAGTGGCTTTTTTATTATTATATGATAAACTAGCGTTTGGTTGCGATCTCGCCTAATGGAAAGCCTAGTTGCATTTTTAGACTATACATGTCTAGGAAAGCCTATTGACCGTTGTTTTGAGAACGCTAGAGTGTCTGAAAACAGATACTGAAAGGATGTTTCATTCATTGCCGTGCTGATAAAGAACGAGGTATCAAATGGTGGCGTTCTGACAAGTAAGTCAAATAACTACACAAAGCGAATTTTCAAAAAACTCTTGAATTTGGAAGTTGTCAATCTAAATCCAATTATGTGATACTGGCTTTTCTAATGTTTTAAGGCGTGTGAAGACACAGCATACACTGGACCAGCGTGGCAGACTATGACTTAACTTTTTATTCTGAAAAGAGACCCCTGTTACACAATAGACGATAAAAGGGTTGGTAATAATAATGATTTCACACAGGTAACGTTAGAAATATTTATGATACATGTATGTATTAAACATGTGTAGGTATATATCATTCGGTGAATTCTGTAAAATGTACATTTTAAATATAAAACAGTGTAAATACAAATGGAATCCAAAACTTTTCCAATTATAATCCAACATTTGCGTCGACACACGTTTACAACGAGATAGTTTAATTCATGTTCCCATCCTAATTAGCTTTCAAGGAGAACATTATTTTGTTAAGAGCTCCTAAGTAAGGTTACGTATTTTGTTTGTGTGTGTAAACTCCGTATTATTTAGGTAGACCTCAGAAAAGTAGGTCTCTCTCCATTTTTAAAATTCACTTGAATATCTGATGACTTTTTGGTTACTTTATATGTGAATACTAGATACTTTATAGGAAAATACATATGAAAACTGCAAGAGATATGAAAAAATAACTTTTTGATGATCGTAACATCACGCCTGTAATCCCCGAAGGGGTAGGCTTCCTAGTTTCATAAGTTACATTTATGTCCTATGGAATAGGCGGTGAGCCTATTGACATACACCGGGCACAGATTCAGACTCAGAATTACTACTAGAAATTCTAAATTTAAAAAAATCCAATAGTACCTGACCCGGGATTTGAACCCAGGACGTTCCCGATCGGTAGTCGCGCTAGCAACCACTCGACCAACGGGGCTGTCCATTTTATAGTTGATCAGTCTCAAGAATACTGTATATGCATCATCTAGATGTAGTTTAATTTGTAAATTTTAATTAGTTTATTTTTTTGTAAATGTACCTTAGAGTGCACCTGTTTTTATAACAGTGGGCGGGCAATATTGGCACGTATGTATATATTCTGACTTGAGGTAATAAGTAAATTTTCATCAATCCAAAGAATGTACAACATTCGAAGATAGAAGACGAAAGAATTCATGAATTTGTTCAACACTTGTTCAAACTCCACTTGTCTCCGAGCGCCGCGAACAAAAATAGCAAAACATTCAGTATCGACTTTCCATATAAAACTTTATAGCCTGCTACGGTTGAAGAGGGTGAAACTACATTACCCTTTTCAATGCTATCCGTCTTCTAAGTTACATATATATTGTAAAGGTAATATATGTGCATATATATGTAGCTTTCTATTATGTCAGCGATTTCAGGTGGAACCTCCTCGTAAGTCCAGTAATGTTCATTAAACACCAGGCTCGCCCGCTTTATCATCAACCCTTTTACTGTTGGACGCGGGTCTCGGCTCAGCGCGACAAGGGTGAAGGTCGCCTAATATAATTTACCCATTCATTATGAAAATAATATTTTAAATTGTTTCTGTTAACATGTACATATGTATGAATTGGCTGTTGCATGGCACTCGTATATATTACGTGGCGTCTTTTCCCATTATTTCTCATCGTCGACTATTTCGATATTTTAAAGGCAATTTACTAATAATTAGCTTGTAAAATAAATAACAGAAACATACGAAAGCAGTGTACCTGTATGAATAGTGATCAATATAGAAAAAAGCTCGTGAATTCTGTAAGAGTACAGATATTATTCATTCGGCCTCTCTGCTTACCTCAATAGGAAATTGGTGTAGAGATATAATAAAGACAAAAAAATTCGTAACGTGTGCAGAACAAGATTCTTAGTAAAAATTTAAGAAGTAGTTCTCTTTTATAAGACTAGAAGAAGCAGGTTAATTTTTCTGCACACTGTACAATTGTCATTTTCGCATTCTTCGTCATTGAGACTACTCGGAGTGATTATTATTATTCCGTCGCATAGTTAGATTGTCGGTAGGAAATGCAATTGTGTTTGGCACGAAACAGACAGGACTGAACGAGTCATTGAATATTCAATTTGAAGTATAATCGAATCGAAGCCTTACACATATGAATATTGAGGACTCATACATAGAGTAGTGCTAATTTCAGGTAGTGCTAGACTCCAGACGCTAGTTTGATCACTCGAAAACTTTCAATCTTGTACGTGTATGCGTACATTTTTAATGTGACGTAAGAAATATCGTGTGAAAATCTACTCGCCCGAGGATTCTCTAGAATGTTCAGTAAGGCGTGTGGAACCTACTAATGCGAACATGGTTAGATTGAGAAGTGCTCTCATTTTGGTAAGAGAGTCATGTCCGACTCAGAGAGAGTCGTGTTCAACAATGAAATGACAAAAAGATTTTATGATAACAAAAAGTTGAAGGCGATATGTAGGTACCATCACATCAATATGACCTTACATTTTATCGGTACCAAAAAACTCGTTTAAGTATATATGTATATTTAATAAATGTATACTATATGACACTTAGGTCACGCATGAACAGTATGTTATCATCATCATCATCATCATCATCATCAGCCTACTGCTGCTACTGCTACTATTGCTGAACATATGCCTCTCTAATAGCACGCCACTGAGCTCGATCTTCAGCTCTTCAATGTTTAAAAAATCAAAGTGTATTTAAAAGATCAGACAGAAATAAGACTAAGAGGGAGTCAGATGTATGTGTGACAGACTTGGTAGAAATAATGCCACGTGCAAATATAATAATAATAATAAATCACGAAAACAAATAAAGATTATAGAAAACATGATTAAAATTAATGTAATTTATATTTTACAATAAAAACGCAATTATAAGTCATTTGTATATTTAAATACCATTTCTCTACCATAACGAAGCTATTAGTACAGAAAATGTCATTTTGCTTTGGTCCTCATCGTGATACTTTGAACTTAATAAGATTAGATAACGTTTACTGCGGCCGGTGGACTGTGTGCGGCCGGCGGCTTGTGGATGACATTATCATAGTACAAAGGGTCACCAAACTGACAGACACCTGCTGCTGGGCTTTTGGTTCAAGTATTATATAACTGCTTAAAAATCCTTGTTATTATTAATTAGTGTATATATAATTAATGTATTTTGTCTGCCTCGTTGGTCGAGTAGCTGCAAGCGCGCGCAACTGCTGATCGAGAGGTTCAGGCTTCAATCCCCGGGTACTTCCTAGTCATGGCACTGAGTCTGGATCTGTGCCCGGTTTATCGCTATAATCTCACCATGTGTTCCATAGTAGGGCGTACATAGTACATATAGAGGGACTGGTGAAACGCGAGAGTGTAATTGCTTACATATCTCTACCTACGTTTTGTATTACAGGCGTGACATTATATAATATATTTGAAAAAGTTATTCATATACATAAAATAAATATATAATTAATTTTAAGAAACTTATTAATGTACAATAATATGTATATAATTAAATGTCCACACCGCACTCCTCTGCCTACCTCTCCGGGGAGTGACAGGCGTGATGCTACGTTTACGTATATAATTAACGTACAATTACTTTATGGAAACGTATTAATATAGATTATCTTTAATTCCATTAGCATATTAAACCCCATTTTCCGATAATCCTTCGCGTCGTTAAAAGTTTAATGTTAGGACGCTCCCCGGCTCATAGATTAATATATTCCATTGACGGCTCGTGTTGAACTGACATTAACATTATGAATTCATACAGACGAGACAAGTCCATGAAACTGAAATATTAATATTCTCCTTTTCATTTATATATGACTGGTGGTCCAGTAGTGGTGGACATTGAACCGTGATACATTATTTTTTTAGGTTCGAACAGTATCAAGGTTTTTTTTGACAGAGAGTTTACTTCTATCATTCATTTCTACTCTGTACTACTGTTTGATCACAAACTATTTTATGTTGAAGGTTTACAGTATTGAGATTAGACCTAAATCCTTTTAGGGGAGGCTATGTCCGGCAGTGGACGTAGAGTGGCTGATGATAATGATGATGTTAACGATATGAACGTAAATGTGAATAATGTATTTGTTACACATCAAAAAAAAAAATACTATATTGTATATTAGTTTAGCTCTCTGCGCTCGTTTGCTCTATAAACTTTACCTAAGTTACGATTCTCACAATGCTCCGTGCGCGCAATTTTAAAAAAGGATTAAAGTTTTCCACGCCTGTATAGCTATATATTTAGGTGTCTGAACATATAATTACGTAAACTATACAGATTTTACATGTAATGACATTATAAAACATGATTCTTAAGATTATCATCACCACCCTTTTACTATTTGTAAATCGCGAATAAAGATTGTTATTATTATTATTATTATTCCACTGGTGGACACGGGTGTCTTAGAAAGAGATAGGTAGAGGCTATAGCATGCCACGTTAACAGTGTAGAGTTAGTTTATTAGGATATCTGTTACTTATTAATTATGTGTTTCTATATTAAAAGGGTAAAGAATATCACTAATTACAATTAAGGATTGAACATAAAAATGTTCAATCGTTCGAATTACTACATCACAGATTCAGTTCCCAATAGCTCAAACATTCAGATAAAATCTAATTCAATTTTTACTTATCAATTACTTTAAATGAATACTTCAATGGCATTGACATACATAGATTGACCTGAGCTATTAAAATATTATGTTAGATGTTGAAACCACATACTACACCTCTGGGGGCTATAAAAAGAGGTTATGAAATGAAGGCTTTAGTGCTTGATTGTAAATTATTATTACGTGTAACGCTGAGCGACAGGCGATCGGTCGGTGATGGAGCGGAAAAATAATTGGCTGTCCATTTCGACCCGCGACTATATCCGCGTTTAAGGGGAAAAACTATTTTGTTATATAGTACATACCTGTTCTATTAAGACGTATTGTTATGTTAGAAACAAGGAATACGGACAAATTCTCAATACATGGAAATAGTTTTAATTTATTCATTTCGATTCTTGATATCAGCGACACCGAATTATTATTGGTTTGCTTTAAATATACTATTGGGTTTTTGTAACTTGAAATTCCTTGTAGCGTCTCGGAGTATGGAATTGTGGTTGTGTATGTCAATAGGCTCATCCCCTATTCCAAGATGGGGCGCAAATGTAACTGGCGGAATGTGGGAGTGTGTTACACTCGTCATTCGGGTATTATGTCTTCGAGGATTACATGCGTGAGTGATATTATATTGTTGCGTTTTAAATATCAGATATTATTTTATCACCATGCCAGATCCTTTGGGCGGTAGGCAGAGAACGCCAAGTGTCAAATATCTCTATAAACAACTGACATACTTTTTATATTCATCGCTCTCTTCATACACACACATGCACCGGTTTCGAAGACAATTGACTGCCATCATCCAGCAATAGATCTATTTGGTTAGGTAATATAATGTCATGCATAACATTAAGTATTTGTTAACAGGTAAGGGTGCGGGCGCTCCGCCCCCGCCGCCACCTGGAGGCATGCCGCCGCCGCCCCCGGTGCTGCCCGAGGTGGACTTCGCCAACATGAGCGTGGACGACCGCAGCGCGCTCTTCGCGGAGATCAACCAGGGCGAGGGCATCACCAGCCGTAAGTAATCGAAATTGTTTTCAACTGCCGATTTTATTTCAAACAAATTGTGCTTAATAATATTAGTAATAAATGTGTTGAGACATCTCAAAATAATATCGGTAAAGTTATGATGTAAAAAAGCGTATACGGTTATACTATTGTAATTCTACTATGATATGCTATATGGTGTGGTATGGTATACATGTAAACTATACTAGTTAACAATTTTATATTTAACATTAACGTGAGGAAACGGACTTTATTGGCACATTTATTTTCATTCTCAATCAATCCTTCCACGCCACCAACCACGCCATAACCACGAAACACCGCGCACTAAAAACCTTATGGTCCGCTTCGATGTCTGCATCGGACAATGTTAACGCGATCTGACGGCAGCGAGCGAGGGTCGTTGGGAGATAACTCTGAATTTTTCATGAAATGTAACAATGCTCTCAGGAGACAGGAGACTGCTGAGTGCACTGCACTCTCTGCTCGAGCCCGCACAGCTTATAATTTATGTGAATATTGTATCAGTAGAAGGTAGTATATTGTTATGGCACTGTTTTTCGACAGTAATGGAAAATATCAGAAGTTTCGAGACTGTGATAAAATTGTATTATTGGAACTAGATACACTTCACAAGATGATGTTATTTAGTATAAATGTGCGGATTATATTCATTTAACGTAGGAAGTCGCATTTTATTAATTTTTTAAATGATGGTAGACCATATTGTTGATGTGGTTGCAATAGATGGATCATTCAAAAATCATACGTGAGATCCATGTTTTAATAATTATAAACAGTTAATAAATATTACATCGTAGATAAACTAATATTTTTAACAATAGTTTGCTATAATAGTAATTATAAAATTGTGTATACCATGTTTCAGGTAATTAAAAACATTCAGGAATTACATATTAGAAATGTCATTGAACTTAAAAACATAGAGCCTCCAAACGGAAATATTAATTTTTTACAGAGATATTTTATTTCGTAACTTTATAATTTCGTTATGAAAACATCCGGTATATTTATTTTAATCAAAATATATGAGACGAAATTTTACAGCGAAATTCCATTACTTAACGTTACGACGGTCTGTGGTGATGCTGAAGTTTTCAGACTGTTTGTTCGCAAATTCATATTACAATGTTCCGAAACTGCATTAAATACGAATACCTATCCTATAAAACAGACTCAGACTCAGACATAAAGTTTAGTTCCATAATGCATATAATATTTTACCCGTGGCTCGGAGACATGAATAATTTTTGAATACTTTTATATTGTTATGAATTATTTATTTATTATTCATGCTTGTAATCTTTTTTGGACTGTACATTTTTGGTGTGCACTGAATACGCATCTTTAGGATTCCGTAGTTAATGACAAAGAACGGAAGCTACGGAATTTCCTCCCGTCGTTATGTCAATACGTCACAGACTTTATTTGGGGAACACTTGCAATAAAAACCTCTGCAGGCTCTGCCAAATGGCAGGCCTTCAGTTTCTACTTCAGCGATCAAGGGTCAGTTACAAGTGGTAGACCTAATAATGTGACTAAATAGAAATACATAAGTACAAAACCCTCGATTATGCGTGGTCTGATACGGAGTTAGCTCATTGTTCTTTAAATATATATAATTATTTTGTTTTTTTTTTGGTGTAACAATACATATTTGAGTAGATTCGCTTGTTAAGTTTTGTTCTGTGACGCTAGCAGACTTGCGCAAGGTGACGTCGGACATGCAGACGCACAAGAACCCGCAGCTGCGGCAGGGCCCGG
>DWMG01000297.1:0-21413 GCA_018244855.1 Elbella merops
GTCTATTTTTTCTAACGGTCTTGACTCGTAACAAGCGTTCAATTTATCTAGTACATAGATAGGCAAGCCGCGTAGATACATATTATAGTGCGATCGGCTCACTATAATTTACTTAAGTTATTTCACTTAATAAACGTCTCTACCTGTTGTAATTATAACGCTGGAACTGTTTGACAGGTGAGTAATTAGAGAAAAGTGGAGTGGATACCCGAGGGGCAGAAAGTCAGTTCGGAATTGTACTGTTAATGTGAAAAGAATTGTTCCAATCTATTTCTAATTGTTGCTGAACTTTTTGGAATTCGTTAATGAGTTGTATGAAATGATTTTTTTAAACTTATACATTTTCAGGGGGTAATTCAAACTAGATTAGTCCTTCATTCGTGGACAATGATTGAGGACATTGAATCCGATAATGATAGAAATACCGACTGTAAAGTTCATTAGTAAATGAAAATAATAAACAAAATTAAAAGATAAATTAATCTTAATTATTTCAAAAATTACTATTATTATCTAGATTTTTTTGATTTGTGAGTTAATAGAGGTTTAAATTTGAATAATAAATTTAAGATTTGCCGGTTAATGTTACGTCTAACTTTGAACGTTGACTAATATATAACACGATAGTAAAAAGTTAATCCAACCTAACACTATTTAAAAAAAAATACTTTTCTTTAAACTGCCGATCGGGAGGTCCTGGGTTCAAATCCCAGGTCAGGTACTATTGGATTTTTCTTATTTAGAACTTCTATTAGTGACTCGGAGTCTGAATCTGTAACTGTCGTATGACAATAGGCTTACCACTTATTCCATGGGACTTAAAAGTAACTGGTGAAACGTGGGGGTGTATCTCACTCCTCTGCCTACCCATTCGGGGATTATAGGTATGATGTTACGTTTGTTACTTTTCTTAAATGATAAAAATATATCATCATATGTTACATGGGATTACTAATTTCCAGAGAAGATGTTTAAAATGCTTATACGTATCTATAATTACTTTGTTTAGCCTGAATACGTTGGTCATAACCACCAATGGGAACTATAAGATTTATACAATACATACATTTTTGATAACACGTTTCAGTTAATAAATGTGTAAAGATCCGATCTTACACCATTTAATCTTAAGATTATATTCACATCTGCCTTTAACTGTAACACGTACTGGTTTCTCAAAGTTAGGTTATCGTCATACAGTAAAATATAACATATTATGTGATATTGTTAACTCTTCATCTAAACTGAATTCAATGTTTTGGCGACTCGTTTCTGCTGGAAGCTCTCGAAGAACGATACTTTTTTCTAGATAAGAATGAATAGGAGCAGCCGGAAAAGTGTTCTGCAAGATAGGCTGCATTTCACTAACTATCAGGCTAGTTGGTAGTCATAAACATAACATAACATCACGCTTGTATTTCTCCGTAGGGGTTGGTAGAAGAATGTAATTCTCTTATTTTTGAGTATAAGTATCTCTTATTTTTGGGTAAGCATATTGCCATACACCGGGTATACATACTTCATACTTCCAGTTAGTCGTGTGAATTTCTAGTTAGAAAAATCATTAAACTTAGCTCTATCAGAAAATCGAACCGAGGAGCTCTTGTCTAACAATCGCTCCTGCAACCACTAAACCAATGACGCAATCAAATATGCAATATTTTTAACATATTACATAGATACGTTCGTTTCGTTTTTATGACATTCTAACAAAGTACACAAATCATTTTAAGGATAATAACAAGTGAGTTTTTTGTTGCGAGCAGTTCTACGTACACAAATACTAGTTTTGTTAAAAATTTCGCATTAGCAAGAAATCCCGTAAAAACCCGGTGATCTAATGCTTTTATATGTTTATCAAATTGTTATATAACAACATTACAATGACTTGAATCGATCTTTAGTCTCGATTGTCTACATTTTGCGTTAGATTTTAAGTTTGATAGTCAATAATTCAAACAATAATAATAATAATAAGCTGTAAAAGACAGTGATAACTAGTTTTGAGTGGTGAAACCTGGAAGTGTAATACATTCCTCTGTCTACTCCTTCAGGAATTATAACCGTGAAGTTCCGTAAGACAGTGATACTGAATAAACGTGGATTGAGAAAATTCTTGCTGTGCTAGATTTCGAAAGGTAAAATCTGTATTATAGTTAGCGGAAGGTTCATGAACTAAATGTAAACACAAATACATACTTGTTTTTCACTCTCAGACACAGAACAAATATTTGTCCTGCAGTCACGTGCACTAATCACTAGAGCGATGGACTAGTCATAATTGGAATACTCCTAATTATCAGCCAGTCTATGAATCAAGTTTTTATCTTTACACGGATTCACTAGAAGTGTAGACACTGTGTAAGCATATTACACATATACGAATGTCATCAGAGCAATGAAATCTCATCGCAGTGATGGTCGGAAATCTTGAAATTTTCCAATTAAGAACATATGACTCATGATGGGAACAACGGTTGCGATGTAAACAGATTCATTCCAAAAACTCGTAACAATATTCGATTTGTGAAAAACCCTTTGCTTATTGTTATCCTTGTTACTGTGTCTTTTTTAATGTGTTGTTTATTTGGTATCTTGATTTGATAAAATAATTTGTTTATCTGTCTATGATGGTTAGTATCTATAGTAGGGTGTAAGGGGTTCCGACCACCATCTCAGGAACCCAAGCCAACCCTCACTTGCACGTGGTGCACCCTGCTATAACAGACGAGGCTCTGGCGACCGGCTGATTGCGCTATAGCGCAGCCTAAATAGACACGGCTAAATGCCCTCGCCGCCGACGAGCAGCAGCGTCGGCGGTGCGAAAAGCCGTGCCCTGGGATCTCCAACCCGCCTGCCCAGCGTGGAGATTACGGGCATAAACCCCCTTTTGGGGAGGCCTATGTCCAGCATTGGACTAAGATAGGCTGATGATGATGATGATGATGATGATGATCTATGATAGAACTTCTTATAGACTTGAAGAATGTATTCTAATGTACTGTATTCATAAGTTATAAGCGATCATCTACATTGTTTGTAATTATTAAAAGTTTCACGGGTAAACACAATTTTTATTACCTTTTCATTGCGATTCAGTTAAATTATTATGATAACTTCTACATTCATAATAACAACAGTCAATTTTATTTCGAACTGTTTAGTGATATTTTTATCGAAACGTTAAAATAGTAAGGCCTCATAGAACACGTCTAAAGCATTAAAAGGTACTAAATACAACACGGATTTATAAACTTCTATGAATGTAATTCAACTTATTAAAGTAATTTATGTACATGTATGTAGAGTACACATTATAATATTCATCTAAATCCAATCGATCGGATTAGATCCCGCCGTTCATTCGGTCAACCGTTCACTCAGGATTTTGACCGGAAGCGAGCCTTATCAGGCCGGCGGAGATGACGTCACGAGCCCACTCCAAACAATCAATGTGAGTCGAACGTGATTGTTATATAAATAAAAAAGCATTTTTTCAACGTAAAACAATGCAAACGGGGAAATGTTTGGTTTAAACAATAAACGCCAATGTAAATATTAATACGATACATTTTATCGATAATATCGGCTTATAATTGTGTACGTCGATACGTTCTATAGATTCGAATTTTTTCTACGCTAACATTCTTTAAGAAAAACGTCACAATACAAATATAAAAAAGTGACAAAATGTTTAGTGTTTTCTTGTTAACTTTGGTCGGCTAACTTTGCTCTACATGTAGAGTTTACAATACATACAAATCGGACTTCAGTATAGCTATATTATAGGGTTGAGTGGTAGTATTAAAATCGAGGTAGCTTAGAATATTCAAACAGCACAGACGACGTGCTCATAAGAGTTTCGCGAACGCGGCGCACTGAAAGAAACATCGATAGTATTCAAATGCTCTCACGGTGTTAACTGGAAACGTACGTGTACGGCGAGGTGGCGGCGGAGGTGTAAAATGATGTAACTGACGATTGTCATATTTTGAATTTCATCCTTTTCAATCAGTTTCTAACTAGAACTTTCATCGTTTCATTAGGTATTCATATAAATATGCTCTTTCCTATTATACAGATAACGATAAATATTATTTTAAAAACGTATAAGAAGATAGAAATATAATATCACAAAATCAGTGAAATATATGAAATGCGCAACCTCGTAACATGCCTGAAACTGGACATAACATTTAATCTGTTACGATTATTATCATTAATAATAATTAAGGAAATACACAAAAAAATCTAAACCTATGTTAGATATTTTCACATATTACAAGTTTGAAAATATGCCACTACACACACGTACCTTCGTGGTACCGTAATTGTAATTCCAGATGGCTTTCCAATAAAAACACACATTTCCTAATTTACACGGATCCGTGTAAGTACGCGGTATTGTCGCAAGAACAATGCTATTGAATCACGCGTCACGTGATTCATTCAAATCGCGCTTAAACGATCCGTGGAAGTGTATTCCATTTTTAAATTTTTTATTTATTTTTTACATTTCCTTCCTTACGTCGCTTTATTGGCTGCGTGTTTATTTATTGTTCGGTCGCAACAAGCAAACATTAAATTGCTGAACAAGAGTAGAGTGCTGGGTAAGAGACCTGGATTTAAGAAAGAACTCTATTTATCACACGCTGAAGCAATAGACAAATTCAATACAATACTTTCTGATACTTCTACTGTCGAGTTCTCGACATCTACGAAAACTCATGTAGAGTCAAATGTTTTCAAATACTGATAGGTACAAAGAGTGGGAGGCTGGTCCTAACCACTAAGCTCACATTATATAGAACTTAAACAACAATTCAGTTTTAATTTTTTTCATTAAGTACATGTTAATCCATTACGAAATGAATTCGACGAAACGAGAATAATACCTGCTCAGTCAATTTTCAAAATGTCAACATGTTAATGTTGCTTAGACTGCTTTTTAATCGAATTTATTTAGAAAAATAAACTCGAGAAGTGTAATATGTAAATCGGATAATGAGTATATAATATACAATATATGTATGTAAATATGTCTACACGATTTTTTATGATTTTATTATGAAATATATCAAATTTATTTTATGTGTGAAACGAGGGAGGGTACTACACTCCTCTGCCTACCCCTACGGGGACTACAGGCGTAATTTTGCGTTTTTATTATGAATTATTATGCTATAATCGTATCATATAAAAATCATGTCAAATTTTAATCAATAACTTACGGATATCACTGAATACCATTATGAAATAGAAGAATTTATTCTATAAATGTAATAATTACAATTTCAAAAATGTGTTGATAAAATCTAGTATGGTTTGATTTACATTATTTTAAAAAAGTCTAAGCAGTTAAATATAATATTAAATATAATTATTAATTGTGCCCGTTCGCAAAAGAAGTCGCAGCAACAATCAGTATGCAACACACATGTTGTAAAAAATCTAATATAAGTACGAGTAACTACCAGTTTTTGATACGACTTCCGTTTAAATCAAAACGCTCCGAGCCAATTTCGTAAATTCATTTAGAAACTTGCTAATGTAATTAACAATAAATATATATATAACCTTTTGCAAATATAATAATAGCTGTAATTATATCCATTCTAATAGGAAATATCAATTTTAATTTGCGTTTAAAAAACACTTCTATACGTTCCGTTTGATCGTTGAAAATGTGCTTAGTTGGCATAGAATAATGGAGATTTTAAATCTTCTGAACTCTTTTTTGAATGATAGTGTTTACGAGATATTACACTATATAAAAAAATGAGCGATATGTCTCTTTTTTACCTTATCCACAAATTTAATTTTGTTAAAAAAACTGTACAATTATTTGTACAATAGTACTGGACATTGTACATCTAATAATTGTACGATATTATACCATCAACATTGCACTTCACAACTTATAATCTTGTTAGGACATGTTTATTTTCTTCTAACAAGTATTTAATGCTTCTTATCCCCGAAGGGATAGTACAGGAGTGTAGTACACTTTCACGTTTTAGCAGTTACGTTTGCATCCCAGCAAGGAATGGGTTATGAGCCTTCTGTCTTATACCGGGCACAGGTCACAGGTCACTAGAAATTTCTACCAGATAACTTAAATTAGTTGTTTGGTATTTTAACATTAAATTAAATTAAATGTTAAATACCGGTAACAGCTGTTAAGTTAGTATAATCTGTCATGTTCTAGTAAATCGTATTCGTATATAAGACTAATAAAATGAGGCTTAGACGCCTAAACAAGACTTTAATAAGCTTTAAGGAGTGATGTAAGTGAATTATTTTATTCGAGAATTAAGTTGTTAAACTATTTCTCTTGTAAAATGATATGCCGTTGAGATCATATGGGTTGGCACTGGTCTGATACCGCGAATAGAGTACTATGCACATCTCACCAGACTACTGAAATTGGATTTGTAGATATATAAATGGAAGACAAATATTTTTAATCTACTCTATATTTCTTATAGAAGCAATGACAAAGTTCGATAATGTCAGTTTAAGTAGTGCTCTGTAATGTCCATTAAAACTATAATTTTTCAGTTTGTTTTATAGCACAAGAACATAAGCTTGCTGCTATTCCCAGTAACAGGACGTGATCCTCTTGAAGAAGACTGAAGAGTGGAGATGTAAGGCTAAGTATTGCCCATTTCTCTTCTGTTGTATATGCCAGTGGTAGTTTCTATCAGCATATAATGATGGTTCGAGGATCGCAGGTACAGCAATCGAAGCTACTGGACAAGATGGAATCATTATTGTGAGTCCAATGATTATGGAAATAATGATATATGCCGACAACGTAAAGTCAATTAGGTTGCCATTTCATTACACAACTGGACTTCATCTTCCTCGATTAGAACCTTATTAGTCCTCTTCATCATCATCATCAGCAACATCGTTATCGTTTCTCTGTTTAACACGGGTCTTTTCTCCAAATCAGACGGCTTAAGACCTACCAAATATACATACAAAATATATGAAATATTTCATGTAATAGAACTTAGGATCTTATTTAATAGTTCCACAAAATAAAAATATTCCAAAAATGTTGCTTGCAAAAAATACGTCTGGTTTTACGAAATGAATTTAAAAACATTACGGTAAAAAACGTGTTAATTTGATTTTAAAAATTGCAATTAATTTATCCCCTCTCATTTCAATAATACAACTCTATATCGTTTTGTTGTTATAAATTGTTTAATATAAAAGTGCCGCCATCAACGTCACAGATTAATAAATAATTACATATACCCATTTAGACTTGTCCCTTATCCATAACAGGGCTAGACCGTCCGTCCGTCTGTCACACAACTTCAGACCATATAAAGCTTATTAATTGTTATTTACAATTGTAAATTGCCAATTTATTTCTGAACTAAGTGATGTCTCCATTTCACAAAAGGCAATGATTATTTTTGACGTTTCAACAAGTTCACGTAGTTGATGTCTATGGTTATTTATAGTCTGTTCAATTATCAACGAAAATTCTTTGTCTATGGTTTTTTTAATATTCCATGGAATTCTGTTAATTGTGTTGACTTTATTTCCAGCGTATTCAATATGGAATTTGTTTCATAAAATTTAAAGATAGGAATGACTTCAATAGGCGACTGGATAACAAAATGTACCACTTACAATAATTGTAAATTATGTAAATCTTCAAACTGTCCATAAACGACATTTACATGGCATATTTATATTATAATATATCTATCTATATAAAGTATCTGTACATTAAAAGTCCATGTTTGTAACAAATATTCAACAAACTTTTGTCGTTGTTGTTTTACAAGCAACAAATAATGCATATATTGTGGCCATTAATAATTTTATATAATACGATTTTGTCGTCGCATAATTATCATAATAAACGGACACATTGCAGAATCGTGCATTCAATGCATCCCTTTCTTACATATCGCTCTCCCAGTTTTCACACACATGCAATTGTCGTTAACCAATTAGTGAACAATTTTCAATCGTTCTCCCTCAAGATAAGATCCGTTTTGGTTTAAACAAACAAAACTTATGGAATCCAGCTGCTCGTCCTCCGACCAATCCGAACGATACTTTAACACCGTGACGTAAGGTTCGAAACGGCTTAAGCGCTCACAATCAATGAGCCTCTCGGATGAAATACGAAATGGATTATTTTTTCAAAAATGGAATTAAGAAGAGACAATAACGCTCATTGTTTTTAAAGATGGCGGACCGGACGAGCTCAAATATGAGATTATTACTAGTGTGTCGAGCTTATGATAATTTTATTACCCTGTAAGGCACACAATAACGTTTATTTTTATGCAAAATTGTTAATAACTCATAAAGGGCTCGAGCGGATATCCATCTTGTTATTCCGGTTGCTAATGAAAACGACAATGAAGGAATAAAAAAGATTCGCACAGTAACAGGAAACGGGTTTGAGATTGCGTTCCAAATTTAAAATTGTTACATGTGAATATATAATTTTTTCTCGTTTAAAATATCTCACTTCCTGAATTATGTTTAGAAACAAACGTAAAAATATACAAGATTTAATCAATTCGGTTATGACCTTTAAAAATTAGGTATAACTCGGTAACATTTTAATTACGAATCAAGGTCGGTCTGTTACCAATGAAAAGCAAAAGTTATTTTTTAATCTATAGTTCAAATGGCTACGGGCATTTATTATTACGATTGGGTTTCGACCTCGGTCATTGAACAATATTTGACTATAAACTTCAATTTACAGCATTCTTTTTGTAAATGGAAAACCTAAACAGATTTATTTCTTTTTTTTTTTAATTAAATTTATATTCGGTCAGTTGATGATGTATGAGTATTTTTGTAATAGATTGCAATTTTAAAAAGAGAAAGGATAAAATAAAAAAGCATGTTTTATTAAGCGCTTGGTAATATTAAATTACTAAGCAATTACGAAACATTCTAACAGACTGATTATATATTTAATAGAACTAACAAAGTATAATATTACAATCGTTCGTTTTTATTGAAGGTATTTATTAAATTAATAAATATTGAAATTGTTTTTTTTTTATGTTTTTATTAAACCTGATTTTAAATTCCAAATTTATTTTAAATTCTAGCCATTGCAAATTATGAAGTATTGTAAGAACATTCGAAATTCAAAGCATCAAAAACTTTCAAACAACGATTTAAACGACATTGGATAAACTGTATTCCAGTTTACTCACTGTCTATTATATACATATAGTCACATAAAATGGAATTTCATAACCATTCTTATATTCTCGTAAATCTCCAAACAGAATAGTCTGTGACGAAACTACTTAAATACTGTTATAACTCAAACATTTTCATCGAATATAAATCGTTGGAAGTACTGAAGCCGACAGAATATGCCTGAACATTTCCGCCTCATTCAAGACGTCCAGTTTCTCACGAACAGATGTAAACTGACGTGTCAAATGCTTCCACAAAGCTGAATAGTACGTTAGTAATTTAAATAGAGCGATCCCTCAATTGGGGTTAATTCCCGTGTTTAAGGAATATGGACGTTAATTATGGAACGACACGACACAAGTTAAATGTTATTTTTCGTTATGTCCCAACTATCTTTAATTACCGTTTTGGATTTTTTGTATTTGGAAATTTGTCATTAAAATGTTTATTTCAGGGTTTTGGAAATGATATTGACATAACTTTATCGCAATTAATACCAACAAATGTAGATTTAAATAGATAAATAAAAAACGAAATAATGTATAAAAAAAATTACGTTTATAAAGGCATTCGTGTAATTTCCGTTAGTGTCAAACGCATCGGTTCTTCGAATCACGTTTCATACTTCGAAAGTTTTCCGTGCACCGTTCTATACATTCTATTTTCAAAACAGAAATTTGAATATGAAACGTTACATCGGATGATGGAATGCCTGTGTTTGTGATACGTTTCGAAAATGGAACGTCTTGTTCTTATTATGAATGCGTTAAGGATGCGTAAGAGCATACGTCTGACGGTTTAGTAACTGATGCATTAATGTTTCGAATGATCTGTTTCTTTTTGTACGCCCGGAGATTGGTAGTCGCTATAGACCAAAAAACTTTTAGACAGGCCTCGCTTTAACTCTAATATATATGTATGTATACCCTTAATATAACTAAGTATCTCCTATATGTATATAGATATAAGATGCAACACAGAACAACTTGGATTATATGATTATCTAAACGTTAATGTTTAACTGTAATCCCTTAAGACATATCTAAGTATATAGACACCTGTAGTCGCAGATTAAGCGTTAGACGTAATAAAAATAAATTTTTAATGAAGAATGTGACAGTTTTTAACATTGCGGCTAAGCAGGCGGATTAATATTAGAATTTCAATGATATAGCGGTCAATAACTAATTAGAAATAATATATATAGATACGTAACTGCAAATTTGTTAAAAATATCTTACTTCACTTGGATCATTGTAATTACTATCGTTAAGGTTAGATAAATAAAAAAATGGTGTTCAGTGCATGAAAACCTCGCAAACTATATTCACGCAATATATGTATGTAAAAAATGGTAATAAAGCCCACCGACAATATTAGCTATTACGTAACTTCAGCCTTTACTAACTCCTCTTACTAATATTAAAAGTCCTCCTGTCATGTCATGTCATGTTCGTTCATGTAATCTGCCTGCCGCCGTTTCTACATATCATCCACTCTATGATAATTACGCATCTGAATATATTTTCTTCACAAAAAGACAAAGATTGGACAAAGTCGTTGCGACTCGTGTAACAGGGGCAACGCGTTAGCTTTACAATTCGATGTTTCCGGATTGGGTTCAATGTGTCTATGGATTATTGTATGAGAGTATCATAGTGATAAAAAGTTTTGGTTCAGACGAAATTGGATTATTGAGTTTTGGGTATACATCTACCCAGTTACGTAATATGATGGCTATATACTGAATTGTTTTATCATATCGGTCCTTATTCCATTGCCAGTCACTAATATAATCACGCTAGGTCGCTTATAAGGTAGGCGTGGAGTATAAATAAATATTAGATTATATGATATGTATGAATCTTTATAGACCTGATATGCTTTTCAGAATTGAGCACTCTCTCTTCGTTAGCCGTCTGGTTAACATAACACAAGCTCTCTTGATCCTTACTTTGGGATCAGATGGCCGAATATCGAGATCTCTCAAGATATTATCATTATTAGATATGATTAAAAGCATAATTAACAAAATAGCTTTTGTTAAAACTATTATTTTGTTTGCCTGTCGTAACCCCAAAAAATGACGAAATTATTTTAACAGAAATTTTGCGTAGTAATAATTTATGGACACTTTTTACTATCAAAGAATCTTATGTTAAATTTAACCAAAAGCGCAATGTCATATGTAATAAATAGTTACATACGACGTAACACAGAACTTAAGTTACATAATAATATATCTAATACAATATGTTTACGGAACTCGTAGAGAATATTCAAGATATTCCGACCTTCCAGTATGCGAAACAACCTAACGACCTTACACGTTGAAAATTTTGAGAAACTGTCACATGCCAACTTCGTAATCAGGAAACGTACGTATGCACTCGTATATATCACGATCAATAGTTAAAATATACATAGATCTGGCTATGATAAGATTTTGTCCTCCAAGCGGTTTGTTTTTGCGATTTAAATTTTACTTTACGGTCATATATACAAATACATACACATATATAATTTGTGTATATATGTATATATATATGGTGGTGTATGGCAATAGCCTCACTACCTATTCCATGGGACGTTAATGTAACTGGTTAAATGCGGGAGTGTACTACACTCCTCTGTCTACCTCTTCGGGGATTACAGCTGTGATGTTACCTTTTAATTTGTGTATATGTGACATCATACACATGCTGTGAAGTATGTACATATATGTATATACCTCTCAAGTAGAAACCTTTTCAATCATATATACTACGTTATAGTATGTCAATTTTGATGCAGAACTAATTAAGTAATTATCACTATATTTAATATAGGTAATAGGTAAAGTAGGTAAATACAACTGTCTTAATACGATGTTTATTGAGTACAGAGTGTCTACAGATTGAAAATTGATATTGTGATAATAAGCGGTTGGTCGTAGTATGAGATACATTTTTATATACATTTTTAATTAACTCTAAAACATTGGTACCTATTTACGTTCTAGTTTGAACACACGGGGTCAACAGACTAAGTTAAATGGTCCACTGTATCTTGACCCCTGTGAAATGAACAGCGTGAGCGGAGAGAGGTGAATGTTTTTCTGGTTTTTTTACACGGATCCACCCAGCATGGTTACCCATCAATCAATGGAATCATATCTCCGCCGAAACAGAACTCGATGTTGTAGTGTTGCCACGCTTTCTGTTCACGCGAGACTCGTGAACTTTGAACTGGACTATATTAAATTGTGTTGTTCAAATGATTTGTACAATTTAGTTATTTGGTATTATTAGCTCATTTTACGCTTCGTTGGTAACTATTGTTTATTTGTTCTAATTGAAACTGTTAAAGCAATAAGGTGCTATATGAAAAATGTACGTATGTCTTTAAGTGAGTCGTATTTGGCTTAAAATCTAGACCACAACGTTCAATGAACTTAAGTTACATTTCAAACGGAACGTTCGAACGTCGGACCAAAGCGTGGTTACCCTACAACACACCCAACATTATGATTTTATATGTTTGAGTAATATTTTATTCAAATCTATGCTTGATTGAATGTTTTAGTTAAGACGTTCTGGCGCGAGTTTTGAAAAATACGGCTATAAATATACCTCCACTGGAGCTAGTTACAGATTAAAAGCATTTGCAATTTAAATTTTAATATTATTGACTCCCACGAAGCGTTATAAATTGTGTTGTAAAAGCTTAGTCTTTGGAAAAAGCAGATGTATGTATATATAACGTGAATTGATAGTGTTCGATTGGTTTTTGATGATCTCTGAATGACGTATTGCCATTGGTGGTAACTGCGCCGAGAGGTACTGGCTGTATGTGATTTGTTCGTGAGCAAACACAGTCAGTGTTTTTTTGATGTTCATTTAGGTTGAATCATTTAATATCATCATATTATAATGTGCGAATATAAATAATTAACTATTAAAAAGATTGTTTAATTGAGTAGGGTACATATCACATTTAGTGGTAAAAACACACACACAAACACTACGCACAATACCTGCAGCTCACATACATATACAAATATAATAATATACATAATAACAGATACGTATTTCCTACTACAAATCTTTATCGGAAAACTATTAAAATCGTTTTAAATCAGCCTCTTCGCGTCATCCGAGGTTCGTCCGACAATATAAGAATTCGTATTTGGAACGCGCTCGTAACGTGAACTTAGCGCGTTTCGTTTTACAATTGCTTCACTTATATTTTGAATTTAGAACGATGGGTTTGAGATAAGAATAAAGTGTTTTACTTCTTTTTTTAAATAACTCAGTGACGCTCGAAATTTGAAATGGCTGGAAATTCGACGTGTGAGCTTTTTATCGGAAATCTTGAGCGCTGGTATTCTTGTAGCTACTCTGTACGGTTTAGTTAGTGATTGATAATCTGTTCCATGAACGTTCAGATTTAAATTTCAATAATTTTTAATCTGCCATACCATCTTCAACTTTAGTTACCCACGGAAACACAATTTTAAAATATTTATTTTTTATTAACACAGTTGTTTCTTTATTATTTTACAATGCGGGAAAATATTTTTCAGGTCATTAGTAACACTGACGTCAACCACTAACAGTAACCTAGACTAGCCATGGTGATTTACAAAGTACAAACAAATTAAAATTGTTGTTGTTAAAATTTAACATAGTTGCACAGGATTTCAACGCAAAATCAGGTACTTATATGGAAATTCCATACGCTTCCGTCGCCGGCGCCGTCATTTTTTTTCGCCGAAAGAAAAACAAATGTTGTAGTAAAGTGAAACAATATAAACTTTACAAAACGTTTTAAGTTAAGTTAGCTCTTGATTATTATCAATGAGTTATAAAATCATGATTTTTTAAAGAATACAACTATTTTTTTCAGTTTTTCAATGTTTCTTGCGTGTATCTAACTACTGTATAAAAATTAAAAGTAAATACATCCACGCGTACAGTTCCTCTCCTACTAGCGTGTCACTAATATTAACAACAACAAAAAAACCCTAGCTATGAACAGCTATAACACCTCGCGCCTTCGCGTTCAAAGCTCGGTAAAAAAAGCGAAAAAAAATGTTGCCAGCAAAAAAAATCTATAGGCTGCCGATATCCAGGCAATTGGTATGTAATTTTTAACTATCGCGCGTAAAAGAATGCGTCCCGGCCACCCTGTTGCGTAGCGCGTGCCGGCCCCGCGCATACACAATACGCGCGTTACGTAACAATACGCGTTTTGCATTCGCTATACGATTTCTCTATCACCTTTCATACGCCCAAGAATGACGTGACAGCACAATGGATTTATTGCCCACTAAAAATTGTCTAGACGCAAACTTAGGAAAATTTTGATAAAAATATCCACTGAAACTAACGGGTTAACGGGGTTGTGATACTAATAAAAAAGACGCGGTAATACCATTGTCAAAAAAAATTATTAAAATATTCGTTGTTATAGCACCCATATTGCTTGGTCGAACAAATTGCACGTTGTCTGTACACATACACATAATTTGTGAATATTAATCGAACCATCTATTTATTGTTTATTTAAAAATAGCTTAAAAAGACTGTGACTCCAATTTTCACACAACACAAGCATTGCATATATTTTATAATATTTTCTGAGGTGTGTGAAGTCTGCCAACCCGCACTAGGCCAGCGTGGCAGACTATGGCCTTAACCCTCTCAGTATGAGAGGAGACCCGTATTCAAAAAAAAAAAAACAAGCATTGCATGCATAAAAGAGGGGCTCTGACCATTAACTTGTTATTATTTAATATTTTGTTAAAATGTAAAACAATCTATTGTGATTATTTGTCATTGATAGTCGTATATAACGTTACTGAATAAACTTTTTAAGCATATAACTAAATTTTCATCAATTATTTGTAATTCATTTAAAAACTGATTGAGTATACCCTTTATCAATTCCCATAGTTCAAATTGTTTTCATACTGCATATTAATAAAAGTAATTAAACATAAACCTGACAGTAATAATGTATACGTGTATCATATTGATAGGTTTTCGTAAGTTTACGACACATTTTTTTCTTTCTACAATGCATTTTACGACCAGTGTCATGAAATCTAGCCATCGAAAACAATAATATAAAAGAACTTGTTTTCCAACGAAATCGCAGGGCAAAGGTTAGACGGTTGTCAAAATCACCCGCGCTGATTTGATTTGAATGTGGAACGAATTTGTGGGTTATGGACGCTTCGAATTTGTAAAGGCAACGGAATTCATTTATACAGCCAGATATTACAAAACTGCTTTCTACATATTTTACAAAATATATGTTAACTTAAATAATAGTCTTAGTGTTGTAACATAAATTTAAGGTTGAATATTTAGCAGCTTAAGCTTAACAAGTGAATAAGATGTAGATTTTAATACAAAAGTAAACGTAATATAAAATCTATTAAGAAATATCCACGACCCATGTGTCAAGGGACCAGATGTGGATTAGCAAAGCGCTACTGAACGTGCGCTGCGCAGAGATCTGAGAAGTCTGATAAACTATTGTAAACTTGAATAACTGTCTAGAATTGTCTATCATTTCAAATGTAATTTAACGCGTAAATTTTTTGCGAAGTTTTAGTTATCGTGGAAGATTGAGAGTAAAATATTACTCGCGGAAACGATAATGGAAAAAGTTTTGAAGAAACCTACACACCCTAGAATTCTCCATAGCATCCTTAATGGATTGTTAAACTTATCAATTTGATTTTGAATACGTAACACACTATGGCATTAGACCTTCTCATTCCGAAAAAAACTCCGAGTCGAATAAGGAACAATGATAGAATCGATAAAGATGAAGACTAACTTGGACTGATTTGTGTTATTTTAGTTTAATTTGAAAATTCGGTACTCTAATTTGGAAATTCGACGGGAATTAAAACTATAGCCACAATTTTATATTCACTCTTAATATAAAAAATTATGAGCTATTACCGTTTAAGTGCACGTCTACGACACCGCTCGCTCTTCGGACCTTTGGCCTCTTGTAATTCTCACAGACACCTATCATACATTTTATATATAGAATGTACTCTGTGTGCAATGTATGACACATAACAATTGGATCTCGTTCAGAATTCCCTAGACATCGCGGTGCTGTTCGCCCGGTACCAGTGACGAATGTATACATCATGAGGCTTATTAATTATGTCTTTAGTACCATGATGCGGTGCGATTACACTGATATATATGAAACATATAACAAAAATACCCTTTCAGAGGTTTTTGAGCAATCCTTCTCTATATTTAATAAGAATAATTACTAGTTTACGTAATAAAAGTAGAACATGTATGTTAATGGACGTGAGATATCACGATAATTACATGTTCTCTCGATTGCGCCAACGATACTTATTCGTATTTCTACAAATAATATGATCCTTGCTAACGTGAGACTCGTCACAATCCATTATTGAGCTAATAAAACACAGGTCGCGTACTACGTTAATCAAGTCAAAGAGATATGAGGCGTCAAAATTCCACGTACGTCATCTGCGACGTAAGGCGTCATTAAATTGACAGCGATTTCTTACGCATGTACGCATTTACATCATTATTCATGAATTCTAAAGAGCAGGAGTAGTTACTCGAAATATCTGAGCTAAATAATGATGTACAAGTAAAGTTCGGGCCCATTTGTCGGTCGAAGTTGGCGCCAATCCGCTGCGATTTCGTCGGTTACATTTAGCGGATGTGTCTAATATGCCAAATGTTTTGACAGCTTATAAACTGCTCACAGTGTTGGACACGTATTATGGAGAATCGACAGTGACACGTTTCAACTTTTAAACACTAACTGCTAATCAAACATTATTGGTTAAAAATAATAAGCTGTATTAAAGGAAGAAGAATTTAATACAGAATACGAAAATAATTATACAATTATCAAATTTGGCAAGTCTGTCATCGACAGAAATCAATCGCTGAATTCATCTTGGTTGAGCGACATCTCTATGTTAAAATAGATTTTCTCGTTTAATATTCCTCGATCCTTGCAAACCAAAGCTTTTAAGTAGCACGTGATAAAAGTGATGAACTATGGTTGCAAGGTGTGCACTTTTACAACAGGCTACCTTCGCCTTAGGTTCACTCACAGTCAGCACTCTACAGAGACACCGCAATACTGTGCTGCTAGTTGGACATAAAATTATAAAACTGGCAGGAGAACGAAAGTAACTGACATTCCTCTTTAAAAAAGCAGATTGTACAAGTAATGGGCAGGCCATATAGTTTGAAGACCTGATAGTCGTTCCGGCAAAGAGTTATTGAGTGTTTACGAAGCACCAGACAACACAGAGAAGGCCAGTTCTTCGTTAGGTGGACTCACAACCGCGTTAGGGCCCCGGGAAACTGATGGATTCAGAGTATCGAGAAGCCAGAACAAAGGCAATGATTGGAAAAGGCCTATATCTAGCAGTAAACGTCGCTGGAATGTAATAAAATAATCAGAAGGCGTAAATTAATAATAAAGCACAAATAGATTTATTGCTGTCATGTTTGATTTTGTTACCGATGTGATTTTGTGTTCCAGTCGTAAGGTAGCAATAGCAAACAGGAACAGATGTTTTCTGAAATATTTTATTGGAGGAGTTTTTATATCGTCATAAATTCGATATCTGGGTAGCTTAATGCTAAATTTACACATATTTATTACACGACTTGGCAACTTTTGTATATCTTAAGTATACTTGGAATAGGACGTTGGAGTTTATTGAAAACCTATAACCACCGGACAATAAAAGTTTTCATAACATATAATTGTTACTTTTTGTGAATGGAAATTTTATTATGCTTATTAACTTATTAATTTTGAAATTGACCGCAGCTCCGTTGAATACTACGTCAAATGATCAGGAAAATCTTAAATGATCGCCTACTTGCACCAATTGCGAACAACGCTTTTCATCAGCCGAGACCTTAGAACACGGCGACGTCAGGGGTCACATCTCGAAGACAATACTCAATGAAGGCTAGGGGGGGACACTAAGGGGGGAGGTATAATTATTCCCCGCTAGTTCGCGGACCACGCCCGCCATTGTGACGTTAATATGGGCCTTTATGGTGACTTAAGAGAGGTTGTTGACGCGAGATATCGATGCAAGATGCCTTTAATAATTTCATCTTGCGTTCCAGTGATGGAGCCATTACGAAGGAATGTCGTCCTTGGGTTTGTATAAAACGTTTCACTATTAATACAATATCTAGTTTATTCCATTAACTCTAAGAATTCGTCAGTATATTATGAAGTAATTATAAATACACGTATTTGTGCATGTTTTGTGTCCCCATAAGGATGCATTGGCGTGATCAACAGCTGTTCTAACTGTAAGTGACGTTCCAATAGCTATAAATGCTGAATTTATTTTCGGATTAGTTCGGTAATTACGTACGTGCGGTATGAAATATGAAGTAGATAGAACCCCAAAAAGTATAAACCATTCGTCTGTCTGCTTAAAACGCAGCATCCATCTAACTTATCTCGGGGAGCGGCACTCAAAATGTCTATTTTTAAGCGAAAACCGTACAAGCGGTTAGTGAGGCTGGCGGTCGGGCAAATGTAAAAATTTCATATCTCGTATAGTCGTTACAACCAAAATGATTGATTTTATTGCCCCGCGTTCCCGAATTGATGTTTTGAAATCGACTCAAAGCTTTTTGTGCTACCATTGCGTTATTTCCAGGAAAATGTTCGCCTGCTCCGATACCTAATTCTCTTTTGGCAGCCGTATTGTTGACGTATCCGAAGTGACTACTAGCTTGTAAATGCCTGGTATCTTCAACGTGATGTTTATGCAGAAACAGGAAAACGGAGGATTTGGAAATATCAATAATGTTGTTGTACTTTAAATAATTTTATATGAACACTTGTCGGTGGAACTACACTATACTGCACATGTTGGTATACTGTTCGACCGAAGTTTGATGTTTTAATTCAGTGACATTGAGTTTTACATGCCTTTTTAAGAACATCTATTAATATCTAGGCAATTTCTTTACCATTCCCGTGAAACAGATTGTACTAGAATCGGGAAATTAGGTATATTTTTATCTCATTTTTAGAACGACCGAGAACTTTGACTGACGCGATAATCAGAGCCCTATTGCCTCATTAGTTGTTGAAAAGCGAGGTCTATTGGCAGGACAAACGCAACCTTTACAACAGTCGGCAGCCCAAGATATCTCGATGCGATTTTATTAATCCATCATTCAAAATTACAGCGCTGTGACCCGTACTGACCTAGGTTCTTTCACTTGCTAATTATTCGATCGTTAAATTACATCTTGCACAGTCTTACATTCTCCAATCTTGAGCATATTATATATTTAATTAAAAGCTTATTTTTTTGCTACTTCGTGCTATAAACGATAGCGTGCTTAATTTGTTACGACTTTAGCATGTTGGCATA
The DNA here is from genome assembly GCA_018244855.1 of Elbella merops. Lineage (NCBI taxonomy): Eukaryota > Metazoa > Arthropoda > Insecta > Lepidoptera > Hesperiidae > Elbella > Elbella merops. Next base: position 19,637 of record DWMG01000297.1, read on the forward strand.
ACATTATTTCTTGTAGTAAGTAATTTCTTTTTTAAGATCTAAAAGGTGGAATATGTTGGTGGGTGGTGGCTTTGGCTGACCATCACACAGTGTTGCAAAAACTTAGGACCTGCGCAATGGTCTATTAACAATCGTTTGACAATAGATTACGTCATCGTATACTTCACAGGCTTAGTATATGACCTGTTAATGACTGGGTTTTATCTATCGCTATTATTTTTACTTTTGAAAGACATTGGTTTCTCCAACCATTTAGGCAGTAAAAGGTAAAATATACTCTGTTTAATTTGTCGTTAATCGACTTGAAATCTGAATTCGAGTGTTGAGCCTGTATCCCGTTCCTTGACCCAGCTGCTCCGTCACGGTCTATGAAAGCAACTATATATATAAATATAATTAACCTAACATTGAAGATTAACAAGATCCCGATTGGGACGTTTTTATTAGAAGCGGTGTTCGAACTGACATAATTTACTAATAAGCGTATGTGAAAATAAATAAAAAAACACATAAGTGATGGCTGGCGGAGCGGTCTGGTCTTTCTCAATATTACCAACACATCTGGATCACTTTCATGTAGGGCTGCCACTAAATCCTTTTTTATCATCCCAATATATCTGCAAGATATGTCAAAAACTTTAATTTCTACAATATGTTATCTAGTGTGTTATATTATAAAAAGTTATAAAGTTATATTTGACAAATAACTATAATAAGGAGTAACTTTTCATGTTCATAGAGGAACAGGCCACTGAAAGGATTGAATATAAATATGATATCCAGAAATTTAAAAATGAATATAAGAATAATATTAAGAAAATTAAAACAAATATGCATCTTATCTGGCGTTAAACCGGGATCTTTTGTCGTAAGTCGTATGACACATCAGACTCGGAAGATAGCTAAATTTATCACTCATGCACGCGTCAGAGAATCGAACCTAAAAGTTATAGATAGATCCGTATGTAAAAAAGCTGGAATTATGTATTAATTAAATATTTTATTTGACATTCTTTATAAATGCAATAAATATTCCTTAATTTAAATTTGACATTTTACGTTTGTTTTTCATTGAAAAGTCTGCTTTGGAACAACCCTATTCTCATGCTATGAAGTTAATGCAAAACAGTAGGAATATGCGTGTATTACGTATTATGGACTGATTTTCAAATTATCTACAATAAATGTATTAATATTTGGTTATATTCTGAATGTGGTATCTGGTAACTACATCCATTCTAGTGTTATAAATGCGAAAGTAACCATCTGTCTGTTTGTTACACTATCACAGCGATACCAATGAAACTTCGTGTAGAAATAGTTTAATCAGTGACGAACGGTATAGCAATTATTTTTCACGCTATTTTAATTCTTATACAAAAATGTTACTGTCCTGTGTACGAAGATCTAAGCTGAAAAAATAGTGATTTATAAAGTTATTTTTAGTACTGAAAAATTGTTTTATTCCAACTTTTCAATTACACCGAACGAATAGGTCGCTTAATTGTTAGTATGTCATAAAAACATCTCATATATAAATTTTAGTTTAACATAAAATAATAATAGGTTTTATTATAATAATAATATAATTAATGTGGGTAGATTTGACACTATATTCGACGTTCAAATTTCGAACTCTTGATCAAATTTCGAATGTGTGTGATTTACTTCCGCTTTATCTGCGATTCAGGTATTATACAAAAAAACATGAAACTTTGTGACAATTAGAAACAGCGAAGTATTTTTTACTCGTGTTAGATAGTACTTGTGTTTTCTC
>DWMG01000298.1:0-21413 GCA_018244855.1 Elbella merops
TATTTAAATTTAAAACGCACTTTTGTAAAGAGGTGCGTGCCACGGGTTTGAACCCGGCACCCCCGGAGTGAGGGACTTATAAAAGCCGATATACTAATGGATGAATACTTTTTTAGATAATGATTTGCAGCTAACCATTAGCAACACTGCTAAAACGATTATGTGAGAAAATTAAGAAACCCTGTACTTTGAGACCTGAATATTCCAGTATTGGTTTATTCCGATGATATTATCTTAATGTGCACTGAAAATAATGAATATGAGGAAAATGCGTACTGAAATTTCTAGTTAGGACGGGAATCGATGTTTGTCAATGTGTTGCATTCTGTTATATTGCATGCAACTAGTGTGCATACAAGATTAATATAAATTAATTGTTTTAGGGGTAATGGTTACTATAATATCAGAACATAAATGCATCTTTGTGTTTAATTTAAGTCTAATCATCATTAATTCAAATAAAGTTCGTCGGGATATTTTATTTAAGAAAATAATTTGTTTTATTATGTCAAAGTGTGCTAATGGGTTTCTATAATATTATAATTATGCTTAACATACGTTTTTATTGTGATTATAGAATTTTTTAATGACTTTATTAAATTACATTTTTTAATGACTTTATTAATTGACTAGGCGGACATTCAGACAAAATGTTTACATGATGAATGCACGTGATCTCTTATATCTACTCACACAACTGGTCTCTTTCTCTTTTCTATAATTTCACAGTCAACGATCGACACACTTTGCTTAAAGAATGAGTACTAATAGATAAAGATACTGATGACCATGACGTTAGCAATGCTGACGTCATTCTTTTTAAAAGCACATCTAACGGAAATCTCTCCTCATAAATAAGTTACGAGCAATGAAAAAGTAAACTAAATAAAAGTTAACGAAGAGATTAATTAAATATATATAATAGAAAAAAATTCAATTACGCGGTAATAAGATATTCCAATTTCGAAACAAATTCCAACTTCCCACTGGTGGATTAGATGCTTGTTTGCTTCTTCTTTTACATAGATGCGTCCAGCTCCACGCGGCTATGCTCACAAAATAGTTAGCGTGTGCATAGTAAATGACGAATGCCCTTTGCAACGCGCGTCACGTGCCCCATGACAGACACGTGTCGGGCGCCGTGACGCGCGGGACACAAATCGTGCGCGACACGTACGGCGCTGACACTGATGTATTGTAGCGAATAGCTACACAACTATCGATATCCAGGCGAAGGTTTTTCGCGCTATTGATTCGAAATAGAAAATTTGAATATCGAAACGTATAAGATATTTATCGTCTATGTGTAAAATTTAAATTGAATTCTTATACTCCACACAACATTAGGTCCTTGGAAAATATACTTTAAAAAATTCGTATACGAACATTTCATAGTACCAATGGATACAAAATTGATTTACGTACAGTAGGCTACCATCTACATCTTGTAGATACCCCTCTGAGTAGGACGAATCGTTTCTGCTACAGCTAGCGAAAGAATGGTACCCCCTGGAATGTCTATTTTTCCCGTTTCAATAATCTGGAATTATACACATTTGTGTATTGGCCCTTTCTAGGACGTGTTACATCCTAGACTGCATCTCGTTTTCCGTCAGGTGAGATTGTAGCCAAACGCGAAGCTGCTAAATAAAAAAATCGTGCATTTAACTCTCTCTTTAAATTAAAATTTGATTTTAGGGATGAATTGGGAGGAATCTGTATACTGAATCTGTGGAAACATAGCATAACTTTATAATTATTGAGGCGGTGTTGCCTTTCACTGGTAGCTAATGTATTACTGTATGTAATACTGGCAGAGAGGACCATTAGAATCCTTAAAAACTGTGTGTATATGAAGAGCAGATGAAGAATACCAGGTCTGTGAGGATAGAAATATATGGCGTTCGGTGGTCTGTGAAAGCCCTGGAAGGGACGAAGCGTGATATTACCACAGTAATAATAGAATATTCAATTTTTCGGGTATGTGGGAAAGCTCCAAATAAGTTTTCTATACAGTATTAATCAATACAAACATTTAGGAAGTTTCGATAAATGAATTGACAAAACTAGTTTAGTTGGCAACTAATTAACCGCGCTGTGACCGAGGCTGTCACAAATCGATAACCCATTAAATGTACAATGTACCAGTATAAATGTAAGTAATGTATTTAATAAATCTACGAGTATATTACTATTAATAACATTGTTATAATTAATACTGATTTGTTAGTATTTTTGAGCTGTATGCTTATCCTGACTTTATTTGTTTTGTGTAGACCTTTATTTAAAATTTCTGTTTTCTTTTTATTATTAATTTTTAATATGCAAATTTGTGCAGGTATATGATATTCGAAACAATATAAGGATGTAATTAATATCACATGATGTCAACACTCGGCTGTCGCTGGAGTCGTAAGTATACATAAGCGTGACTTCCACACAATCGTTTTAATCAAGTATTTTGTGCCGTGATCAGATATACGAAACAAATCAACAAAGCATCGATAATCAACTCCATAGAGACACCGCGGCACGCGTCTATCGGCTGCGCTGATGCTACTCGTATGTAAATACTGTTCGTAGCGTTCTGCGAGCTTTCGATAACATTCATGCTGTTAATTGAGATTTCAGTTAACGCTTTAAGAGTTGTTTTATTATACGAACGTAAAATGTTCGATATTGTGCAGGAATTGAATGCGTAATTGAAAGTTTGTAATAACTAATTGGGCATGGGAGGCCGTGCCGTTTAAATAAGCTTTGAGATATGTTTTATACAATTTCCTTAAAAAAATTGCTGTGGGTCCATCAGAACATATGTATGTATTTCTTGATGGCTGAGGAGAGTGTGATAGGAAGTATCTATAATTGACGGTGCGAAAAGCAACTTACGTCAGTTTCGAATCAGCTGCGTATAAGATATGAATTCTTCATACCCTTTCTTACCTTTAATCATCATTTTGGTAATATATTGTGCATTATCATCATCATCCTCAGTTGGCCATCGTCCACTGTGGACAGAGGCCTCAGCAATAGTGCGCCACTATGCTTGATCTTCAGTTACTCTCAGTCTCAGTCAGCCACTTTGATTTATTGAACGATAAACACAAAATCTCATTATCATCATCAGCGTCTCTAAGTCCACTGCTGGACATTGATGTTCCCCGAGGGATTGTTCCCATAATCGCAAAACATACAGCTTTAATTGAATTGGAAACAAGTTAACACAAACTGCAATATCCAAGGAGCGATTACTTTGGTCCGGTTTGAGAGTTGTATACAATAATTTACCGTTAAAGCTGAGGAATAAGGCTGCCTTTGATGTTTTGCACAAGCAATTAAGAAGATAAAATATATACTAAATAGTAATCGTTTTATTTTAATAATGAATACTGAAAAACATACTGGTTATTGCTAGGTTAATAAGAAATTGTTCACTTATTGGTAAGAACGCGATACAATCGTTATTGGTTCGTGGTCTAGAACAATATTTGTAGCTCGTCGTAGCTTCTTCGTAGAACTTCGTAGACAGTCAGACACTACATTGTATGTACATATGTTGGCATATTGTAACAATTTAATTGATAAATATTACGGACCATAATTAAATTAATTTAACGTAGTTACATATGTCTTTTTATTTTATTGAATATATTGTAAATTTAAGCTATAAGTTATAAGCACTCGCCTTACAATTACTAAGGTTTTATGTAATGTCCGTAATTATATATTTTATAACGGATTATATATTTAACAGTAAATGTTGAAACTGTTGACTATATAAAGAGTCACGATCCTCAGCAGTGAAGAAACGACGAAGAAGAAGAAGAAGTTGAAACGTGGGAGTATACGATACTCTTTCGCAAACGCCTCCAGGAATTACAGTCGTGATGCTATATTTATTTATTTAACATCCGTATTGAGTATTTCATAGCCGTCTTTTATAAACAAAATACGTCTCTTAGATGAGATAAAACGATGGGTCCTAGAAATTTCATTTTACATTTCTAGAGCAACTCTATTATGAAGAAATTTTCAACAAAATACTTCAGTCTCTGAGGTATCCTTACGCCGTCAAACTGTCTTTACTTTGTATACTTACTCAGTCTTTATTCTGTGTATTGACTTCCAATACTCACAAAGAAAGCTAGCGCTAATTTTTTTTCATTAATTGACAACTACAATAGCATTAAAATATGTTACTGGAAGCGTTGGTATTTTAAATGAATGGTGATGTTAAAGTAGTATAACTTTACGTTGATAATTGTTAGAAGCGCCCTGACTCGGTGTTTCCATGTAAGCGACAGTGGTGCCATCTATGCGACAGTGCTGCCATCTCTTCTACAACAAACCTATACACCAATTTGTTTTTTTGCGCCCTTAAAAACAAAAAAACACTTCCGAAAGGGGATGTTAGGTCTATATAAACCAAGCGTTACTAAATATGCGGTGGTTGAAGTTTGAGTTTTCATATAGTTTAATGGTGTAACAAAAAAAATGTAAAACCATACCTGTAATCCCCGAAGGCGTGGGCCAAGGTGTGTCGTACACTCCTACGTTTTACCAGTGACGTTCACGTCCCATAGAATAGGTGATGAACCTATTGCTATACACCGGGTCCAGATACAAACTCCGAGTCACTACTAGAAATCCTAAATTAGAAAAATCCAACAGTACCGCACCCGGGATTTGAATACAGGACCTCCCGATCGGCAGTCGCGCTTGCAACCACTCGACCAACGAGGCAGTCTGTCAGCCAGTTAATGGTGTAGACAAAAAGATTAGATATGCGGGTAAACTCATGGACCACATTGTTCAGCCATTCCTACATAATGACTAAAGCACCTTTGGGCTAATGGCACCAGTCGTTATGTTGACTAAAATCTGTCTTATTTACTAAGCAAGTTAAAATTGTGCGCTGCTTAGTGGTAATATGCAACGAGTTTGCGATAGAGGCCAGTTATTTTTAATTAAAGTATCTATTTACGGTGCGATGTTGCAACTTTGGACAGCTTCGTAACTACGAACAAAGAGCATCTCGTGCGGGGTAGACAGCAACTGATTCAATGGCTCCATTGTGTTACGAAATTTTCTTATTTATGTAAAACGTTATATGATTTTTGGTTTGGAATTTTTACGAACGCTCGGTCCTTCAACTTTAAAAAAATAAATATCACAATTCGCTTTGAGAATCAATCGCATAGAATACTTTGTCATAATAAAAAATTAAAAATATTTATTCCGAAAAATAAATATTAAGTCTGCTGATTACATAGGTATTATAAATCAAAACAACATTATTATCATAAAACAAAGTTAAATGTCATCCGCTGCTTATGAGATAGATAGAGAAAGTTAATGAGATATACATTTGTTCTAATTGGATTTCTAATGTATAAAACCAGGGGTTTTGCCCAGCCGAGTTTTTAGGATTGACGTCAACATTGCCGACGTCACTATTCTCAATAATCTTGCAAATGATGAAATGATTAACACACTGTCCTTAAACAAATACTTTATTAATTATTACACCAATTTTTAAAGTCGTTAATCAATTATAACATCATGATCCTAAATTTCTTTAAAAATCGATGTCTATATTTTAATGACGATGTCTATAATATTAATTCTGCAATCTTAATAAACATCAAATAACTATACTCACACGATAAGCTTGCTTCCCCTAAAGGCATGAGTAATAATAATGGCGCACTTTTCAAATCATAAAACGATATGTCACAGTTTTCCCGCCAAAACAAAATTAACAAGAAATCAACGTACCTAATCTTTCTAAATTAATTAAATTTGATAACTCATAAATTGCTTTTAAATGAATTTTAAAGTTAGGGAATCTTTTTATACACTATTATTTAATTAGTTTTTGAATTCCCATTCAAAAATAACAACTTCAATTTACTACCACGCCATTTAATTGCGTGCTTGTCAACCTAAGTCGAACAGATAATAAAAGTTGCTTTTTGAATGTTCGAATTTCATTATATTTTATTGAATTAAATTAAGTTACAAAGATCCGTGTTTATAAATAATGAAACTCTATTAACATTATTGAATTAAATTTAACTAATAATAAAAATAATTAATTAACATTCTAAAAAAGCAAACGTCCATGCTTTTGCGTCGACATTCATAGTTAGTACTTGATATTTATAACAAAATGAAAAATACTTTATTTATATATATTATTTTAAAGAGATCTCTCTAGTAGTACCCCGTACAGCCTGACTATAGTAATCTGGAACAAGTACAAGCTGCAAGGGTCTGCGCTACATGAATATCGCAGTGAGGTCTACAGCATGTATTTATTAGCCTGTTCGCTACGTTGTAGCTCGGACGGGGCCGCGGCAACGGATGTTATTGTTAGCATAAATACAAGAACCACTTTTATGGTGTATTATTTAAAAGTACAAGTTCAACGTACAAACAAGTATTGTTTTTGTCTGATATATGTTCGATTAATTAAAATTGGCAGAGGCTTTTGTTGCTAGACCGCCAGGACTTTACCCAATCTAATCTAATTTAATCTAACCCCATCTAACCTAAGCTACTAAATTACATACATATTAACAATGGAAAGAAAGCTAAATCTCCACAGTGATGCGATGGAATATATTGAATGTTTCCTTTTCTCGACAACGAAAGGCCTTAGGACCTCATATCAATGCAGGATCGTAGGGTTTAGCATTCAAAAGAGCCAACCTGATATCAATAATGGAACAAATCTATGTTACTTATGAATGTCTAATATTTTTAAGTCAGCTATTTTAATATCACTGGTCGCTATGTTATATTATCCAGTTTGAAATCAAAATTTCTTTGCGCAAAGAGATGTTGTTCGTAAGACTATTTTAAAAGGTTATATTCGAGGATTTGCCTGCAAACTTTGTCGATTTTCCCAAAATGCTGAGAACACGAGCCGAGCGGGCTCGACGCCCACAGAGGCGGTCGGTTTTGCAAATTCGATGCGAAAAAAGAAAATTGCCTGTTTGAGGGCGAGCCAAGAACACTTGTGAAACAAATATTTTTCTCTTTCCACCGACAGATATCCAGACAACAAGAGTTGTGGTATCTGTAACCCTTAGGCAATCAACACTAGTGCAGCGTTAGTAGAAAAATACCATCATTTCCTGAATTCTTAATAGGTGACTTAGTGGGAAAAAATTATTTATTAATTACAATCCCGATTCAATCAGTACTATACAGATCAACGATATCCACATTTATAGGTTCAAAATTAAATACGCATTGACAACAAGATGTAATACAGCTGTTAAAGTTTAGGAAAGTAGCCAAATTCGTATTTACCCGAAGGAGTATGTATGTAGACGACTTTTACATAAACATAAAAAGATTATTTATTTTGAATTAGATCATAGTCGCCGTTGGTTTAGACTTACAGCACCATTTATATGCACTAGCAATTTCTTCAACAAACATGTCTGGCTCGTTCCTTATCATATTCATTTTGTCGACCAAATATTCAAACGAAAGACGGTGATCGACCTGATCTGCCGCAAGTCTCTCTGCTTGCTAGCCTTGCCTGATTCACGATAGACATTTATGAAAAGAAGATGCGAAGCTTTCTAATCTGTCGATCTAAGTATTGGCGAAAAAGTCATTTACTTATATTAACACGATAGGTTTTATAGAATTGTTAACGAAATACACTGTGGTGTCATCTTCAGCCTTTGGATGTCTACTGCTAAACATAGGCTTCTTCTAACCAGCGCAAATCCTTCCGGTCCTGGGGCTTTCGAATGGAGCAGCTGATCGCTGTCTTCTGCAGATCATTAGTCCACCTGGTAAGAGGGCGACCTCCGCTCCATTTACTGAGACGTGGCCGCCACTCGATGACCTTTCTTTCCCATCGATTTTATCAGTTACTTGAGCGGTGTACCTTGCCTATTGCTAGTTCAATTTCTAAATAGTGTAACTTTAATGTAATAACATCATATATTGTGGCGTATACTGTTATGCTGGGTTGGTTAAGTTACGTGAATGTCCATTTATTACTTAGTCCAATACTAACGGGAGGTATGGAATAATCAGTCTATTATAAATTAGGTATATATTGTCTCGTTAGTCGAGTGGTTGCATGCGCGACTGCCTATCGGGAGATCCGGGGTTCAAATCCCGGGTCGGGTACTATTGGACTTTTTTAATTAAGTATTTCTAGTAGTGACTCGGAGTCAGGATCGGTGCCCGGTATATGGAAATAGGCGCACCACCTATTCCATTGTGGGACTTAAACGTAACCGGTGAAACGTGGGAGTGTACTACACTCTTCTGTCTACCCCTTCGGGAATTACAGGCGTTAAGTTACGTTACGTTATGACTTTAGAATCATGAACCGTGCTTGTATATTACAAGATTAAGGAAATAAAAAAATAGAAAGTTTTCATTCAAATTCATATCATGTTAATAATCAAAATTCATCTATTAAATTGTAGTAATTCGTTCCATTTCAGACAAAAAAATTCTAATGTTGTGTCTATTTCTATGAAATGAAATCGTTGCTATATTATACTGCTGTTCGATATTTGAATTCTCCGCTTGTCTATTTTTGCGGTATCGGCGGAAGTACTTACACGCTGTCAGCCGGAAACAGCACTCACGTATCAGACAAAGTAAGAGGGTAAAAAATATTCATACAATAAAACGTATTGACTTGACTCGCAGCCCAGCCCCGAGTGAAATTTGAATTGCAAGTACCTGTTTGACAGGCGGTTTGTTGCCTAAACGGCTGGAAAGATTGGAGGGCCGGCCGACACTGTTCGGAATTCACGCCAGTATTTGCGAAGGCATTGCTCACGGGGAGGGAAATAAAATCAGTATAAAGGTGACTCCGATTCGCCCGCAAAATGTCCTGTACACGTGTGTTCGTGTCTCCCACAGATATTTTAATCTGTGTGAAATGAAAACTTATTTTTATATCTGATATATGTTGCTTAAACTAATGTCTTATTTTTTCAATTAATTACCATGTTTTAAGCAATGGTACTACTAAACTTTCATTAGGCACCATTAGGAATACAGTTTATGTTTTTATTGTACCTTGGAATGTTTATTCACAAAAATTTAACATTTTTTTATTATATTCCATTACATGTCTGTAATTAGAGATGTAGTTAGAGAGATCGAATATTGGTATGCCCAGGGTGGATATTATGAATAAAACCTCTCACGAAAAGTCTATGTCCAGCAGTGAACCGAGACTGACAATGACGATGAATATTAAGTGCGTATTAAAATAAAGAAACTTCGCAAGCTTTTTCTGTACATCAATTCCTTAATTTGTATTGTGATACAATTGGCGCGATACAGTTGTGAAAGGAAATAAGAAACATTGAAGTATTCACTCTATGTGGATACTTCATCTATTGTACTAAAGAATTTTACAAATTGGCGGAGTTAGGAAGCGCCCTGCTGGTCCACCGAAGCGTCGCGGCGGGCGTCCATTGATGCGTTACATGTTGGCTTCCACAAAAAACGCTAGACAGCCCAGTCATATTGCGAACCTTTTAACATCGTTATCATCACCATTACCAGTCTATTTCCGTCCATTGCTAGACATAGTCCTCCCCAATAGCACGCAACTGAGTTCGATCTTCAGCTTTGCAACCAACCACGAATCTTTTACATGTTACTTTAGGCAATACAACGGTAACAATGTTCAAACCAATGCATTAACTTATTCATTGTTTCCGACGGTATTCTGTTGATTTTTATTTTTAAATAAAAAAGAATGTTTGTGAGAGAGATAAAAGTATTCAAAACGAACGAAATCTGCATCATTTTTATTCACAATACAAACTAGACAACTTCACTATCGGTCAAGATGTTATAAAAGGTGTAACGAATAATGTCACGATAGAACGGGAAGGCACATAACAGGAGGCAGGCGGGAGTGATCGAATTTCTGCGCAAATCAGCGAAGCACGCTCTCCGGCCATTACAGGTAAATTTAAAGGGTTGCCCGTTTGCGAAGTTGGTCGTTCAGCTCGTAAAAATGTAAACCACAATTAATTGGCGGTCACCATTCGACGCCGTTGCTTCGAGTCGTTTTTAACACCCGTTTCGTAACCCATTTTGTACCACGCTTTGTTAATGTTACATTGATGAACTTAATTAATGGAATGTATTTTAACCGATTTGTTTTTCAACGTTATTCGCTGACGAATTTTTGGGGCAATGCGTATATAGTCGAATGTTTATCATCGTTAATATTTTTAACTTTTCACCATGAGAAGATGACCATGTGCAAAGGCAAAAAGTCTAACGCTAATCAGTTAGAAGTTGTATGATTTGCGAAGTTAAATAACTCCTTGAGCTCTTGGATGTGTAAACAATAATTCGTTAGTTGTGGCTATTTTTTTGTTTAGTTAAGTAAAAATTTAATTAGGGCTGTTTGCCAGAGTTACCAATATTTAAATAAAAGATAGGTAAGAAAATCATATGCCGTGAAAAATAATCAAATTCGGAACCGATATATAAAACGTAATTAAGATTGTGTTAGCTACGTTGGCGTAGTGCAATCGGCTAGCGTGGGTACCAGTTCACACGCGTCAAGTGACGGCCGAAAGGCTCCTGAGGTTCCACATCACTCAGTCGATGACTAATCTGATTGATGCGAATAGTAATGACATTACAACGAGGGTAGTCGGTGCGCGCGCATTTGCCCGCGTGTAGCTGCGAGCGCCCGGCAGTGCTCTCGCTACCTGCAAGCGGAGCGGACGCGCCGAGCTGTTCGCGTTACTCACGAAACATGAACATTCTCGAGTTATGACTCGTGGTGCATGTATTGAGACGAATACATTATTTTTTAGATCCCTTGTACTGTGAACACGAATTATATGTTTCGTTTTCTATCATTTATAGTGTGAGCTGTTAATTTTTAATATAATGGCGCACAGTTCCAGTTTTGTGATTTACTTAAAGTGAATTAAAGTAAGCTGTGAAAAGTTTTTGAAGAAAATTTACATAACGTGAACTTCAAGTCGCCGTTTTAATTCTGTAAGTAGTAGTGTATTTAGCTTACACTCATTGCAGAAAAATGTTATTTTAATTTTAACACATGTCATTCCCATAGTTTAGGGAGATTTCTATAATGTAGAAAGTAATTTTAATTATAAATATTACCTGTAGCATACGAGTTTACGCAAGCAATAAATCTTGCAAAATTATGAAATAAAATTCTGTTCAATTCGACTGATAATAAATTAAATATAAAAATAAAACCTAAGATAAAAATAAAACCTTTTTTATTTAAAACCTTATTATATTAGTGTTATAGTAATAAAATGCCGTCGTTATTGTTTTATTAGTAAAATTTGATTTCATATACAAAAAATGAGTATAATTGTTTAATGTGGGTAAATGAAATTCCAATCCTAACGATATTCCAGGTCGATAGATAGCATTTTCGTATTTAGGGTTTGTTAAATGCATGATCTAGGTTTTTACATTTTAATGAATCTTTTGCAAGTGTTATGACACGATTGACGGAAATAACTTCTATCCCAAGTTAAAATTATCTACCCATCATTACGCCTTGTACTTTTTCGGGCTTAAGGTTTTGGAAGATAAAATTAAGAGGGTTTTGAACACTTTGCGGAACCATATCTCGATTGCTATATGTTTTAATGCTTATGTATATTCCTTTTACTTTGCATTGAGTAATGTACGAGAACAAAATACTTTGAAAATAATGTAGGTTGTTATATGTTAAAGGCTTTCGTAAAAAAGGCTTTCATTCAATCATTCCGCTCAGTAAATATGTGATACACACTTATCCGGTAATGAGTCTGAGCAACGCGTCATCGTTTCGGAGTGGTTTATCAACCGCATTTCGTGACACCCCCAGTGGGTTTCTATAAATGCTTCAATCGCGAATTTCGTTTAGGTCTGCCCCATTTCGTGCATCGAGGCCGGGCTTATTTCGACGATTCGTCGATTTTGGCCCTGTTACGTCGATTGGCGAGACCCAGCGGATCGTTCAGTGGCCGCTCCCCGAGGGCCGGTTACTGGAGATCATAAATAAGTGATGGAACCCCGCAGGCTACCTGCCCATCTCCACGGTTCTTTTATTACGGTCACTGCTCACCGGAATGAATTGTCATAGAACGAAGAGCGAAATTTTTGCGAAAAAACGTATTTCTCTTCTCATTTTATACCTTAGGATTAGATACTTTGAGTGACAGCTCTGATAAATGACGTATATTATTGTCGTTGTCTAATCTTGTTTGCGAAACTTTCACCCCTGAGCCCGTTTTGGTTCTGGTTGCAATAATTAATGATAAACACGTTATCATATGGCACAGTTCGTTTGATGGTAGATATCTAAGATGAAGACGATTAACATGTTAAGGAAATGTGTGTAATTTTGTCTGACACATTTGTTATCTGAATTAGAGCTTTTTGGATTTCTAAGTGAGGCGAGTCCCTCGCGCTCACCACATTTTAAACATAAAAGTGTTGAATTCGGTAAAACCAGCAATAGTTTCCGGAAAGTCATTATTACATGCCAATCCCAGGATTTAAGCCGCCCGCTCTGGTAACAGATTGAAAATGGTTCGCGAATTCAATTTAATTCTGACAAAGGTTAAATTCTGATAAGATGGAAATGGAAAATCCATGTATAGTTGTGGAATATCCTCCTGTACCGCTGAGCCAGTTTTTCTAAGTACAGTCGCGCCCAAACTAATTACTGCTGCAAAAATGAGATATCGAATTATGGACACGAAATGTGATATTAAAAAGCAACGGCTGGAACTTATAATATTGTAACAGAAAACAAGGGGAGGCCTATCTCCAGCAGTGGACTAAGATAGGCTGCTGCTGCTGATGATGATGATGATGATGATGATGATGATGATGAAAACAATTTTTAATCTATACTATGTTGTTATTAAAAAATCAACACACACTCCGTCCTCTGTAAACTCTGTCCTAATTTTCAAGACGATTTTAAGCACTTCATTCTTTTAATACTTTGGTAAAAAAAACAATTAGTTCGAAGCTTTTTACTAACCAATAAAAAATCGTTTAACGTTGACAGATAATGACTTAATATGTACATACATAAACAACTGTGTTTTTCGTTTAATTTCTTATAAATTTTAAATCATACTATGTTACTAATTGAACATATCGAGACAACATTCAAATAAAATAATTGTCGAGAGTTATTCTTTCAGCAGTTTTGTTACTCATGTACCGCATTTTTTTTATGTCGGGTGAAACCTTTAAAAGGTATTCTGGTATCCTGGGAGAGATACCGAGTTATGTGGTATTATCACTCTCCTTGGCTTTTCTTTGCGCTATCAGGACTCTGGAGTCTCTAAGAGACTGATGTGCTCCTACCGTAACTTCCCTATGGACCGTATACGCCTTCACGCCTTCTGGTTCTTACGATGATATATTGACCAAATATAATGAGCCTCACCTGTAAGAATTACGAGCTCAATGGAAAAATAATTTATGGTTTTTCATAACGATGTTAATAAGATGTACCAAAGTTAAAAAAATATATATGAAATTCAATAGCACTTCATAGTCCATT
The DNA here is from genome assembly GCA_018244855.1 of Elbella merops. NCBI lineage: Eukaryota > Metazoa > Arthropoda > Insecta > Lepidoptera > Hesperiidae > Elbella > Elbella merops. The sequence continues at coordinate 13,577 of DWMG01000298.1, forward strand.
GACAGCAGCTTTTACATGATTAAGACAGCATCAATAGCGTTGAAGGTAGTTTTATCGAGTTAGAGGACAGCAATAGTAGATTTCTGAGCAGAATCTTTTTCATACATAAATGGAATCTGAATGAATCGGAGCAAATTTTAATATGTAACATGTTGGTAGATGTCGGAGCTGTGATTTTGATCAGATCACACACCGTCGCCGTCTGGCTTCCATATACGTTTACGCAGATATATTCCCAATATCTTATATCAAATAAAATTAAATGAATCGCATATCGCATTTCCTAAAGTTTTAATGTCCCACATTGTTGTTTTATAAGACATTAATAAAATATTTTCGTGTATCAGTCAACGAAACTATTATAAATCGATATAATAATAAAATCAATCGCTAAAACGAATACATTAAATCGATCTTTCCATTTTAAAATAGTAAGTAGAACATATGTACTTACGATGTGGACAGTAATGAATTCAACATACATTTGCTTACTCATGTTTTCATGTACCTAAGTGATAATGTTGTTTTTTGAGAATAAATGTCTTTAAACTAACTTGTGCAAACGGTATTATCTTTTTTTAAATTTTATTACTGAAATAACTATCTATATTCAAATACGAAAGGTTACAAAGTTTTCCCGTGATACGCCCTTAGAAAGTTACCGCGTTAGTGCGAGTAAACTAATGCAAGAGCTTGATATTCATGCTCCCGTAACTCGGATATTACGACTATTAACGTCAGTTCTCATTAACCCTCACACGCTAATCAAATAATTCCCTCGAGGGGTATTACTGAAACTTATCACTTAGCTCAAAGCTCCCCGTGTAGTTACATTCGGTTAGCGTCTACGAAAACGTGCGAGAAATCTCGTATGCACCCACTGGGGTCTACAAACGCTTCATTATGTGAGCTGTACTAAATGATTATGTGAGATTAGAGATTATTTGATACTTATTGGGCAGTTTCATATTTGTCTACATGAATAAATGTCAAAAACAAAGCAGTAATCTTTTTTATTATTTTGACATTTTGGTCAAAAAGTCGTTTATGCGTATTCCTTTACTCATTGGCAGGTCGACCGTCGTCAGTAAAGTCGGTAACTGCGCGCTTTACAGCCTTTCATTCGGATCGCAAAAATTGTGAGTTAAACCTGAAATTTATGAGTTTTTAGTCGGGCTCGAATGAGGGATAGCGGCCAGATTGATGCTACACGTAATGCAGCCTTACGAGCGACGGGCTGGCCGGGCTTTTCATACCCATTCAGTTTTTACGAGGCGCACGATTTACTATGACCCGTATTATGCTCTCGCGCTAAATGTCACTCTTTTCCGAGCGGGCATTAAAGATAAGGATGCCGGGGACTTGTTTAACAGAGAGTTGCGAGTTGCGTGAGCGAGATTACAACGAAACGGTACGAGTACATGTGAATTGAACAGAATTAGGGCGGCGTTAGAGGTCACGCGGTGAAAGCGAGACTTAGACCAACTGTAGTGCCACAGAATTCCAATCGATCGAATTTACTATGCAATTTAATATCGTTTTAACGTTCTTAAATACCTTTTATGTTTTACCTGTTCTCACTCACATTTATCATTCATTTATCTCACATCTTAACTTATCTCTAACTCACATCCTCACCATCATCCCTCTAGGATACTAAAGTGTGGTTAAGATTTCCCCTAGTTGCAATATAAGTTCCCATGTAGCGATCACTAGCGAGACCTGCATGTGTTGCCTGAGTTTAATATTCGACTAGACTTTCCACCTATTAAATACGGTGGCCTAAAAGTTCTATTAGACACATCATAATAAAACATTGTCAAAAATTCCCCATAGTACATACTTATAATGACAAATAGGTATATTTAGTTGTTATCTGGCCATTAATTCTTTTGGGACTCGCATTGCTTTCTCGTAGCCAGCCACGTTACAACCACATTGTGATTATACAGCTATGTCATTTCGTTCGAGAGATGGTGGCCGCTTTTCTACTTGATAGTCCCATATCCATTTGTCACGACTGTATCGTAACTCACCTATTCGGTTTCTGACTCTTTTTGTCGTTTTATTACTCCATCTGCCAATTTAAGAGGATTGACTGGGAGCGAAGAGAACGTTTGAATAAATCTAATTCATTTATTCAGAACACAAACCAGTGGCTCCTTTGTGTGCTTGTAAAGAGATTTGAAAGGCTCGGTGACGTCACCACGGTGAAGTCTTATTTATCACGAAAATATTTACTCGCCTTTATTAAAAATTTGTTTTGATCTAGGATTTTTTTATTAGCAGCTAAATAATATAATTAACAATGATATGCACTTTTGTAAAGAGGTGCGCGCCATATATTTGAACCGAGCACCCCTGGAGTGAGGGGCTGAATTCTTAACCACTAGGCTATCACTGCAAAAAATTTTGGTATAGAGTGCGTCATTGTTGTTGTCTAGTTTTATATGGCTTTATATAGATAGCTAACAATGTCTGTTGCTTCAAAAGCGTCATTTTTGGAATCAACAGACAGTCCACTTCGGTTAGAATAAGCCCCGTTCTTTGGCTATCACCGAGTACCAGATTAAATGTATTGAACATGTTATCTTCTAAAGAAAGTTAACGATTGGTTATGCCTATGAAAATTTAAACGCAAAAAACCAATTTTTTGAAATAATTTAATTTGGATTTGTAGTCTTCAAAATAGCAACATTTATAAAAATGAACAGTACTTTATAGAGTAAATATAATGAAAATGTATTTCCTTTCAATAGCCGTTTATTTAACTTCCCGTTGTACTAATATAGCGTTCGCAGTCATAACTGTCACAAGTTAGTAACTGGTATAGATGTCTATAATAACGGTTGTAGAACAAGGGTCGGGCCGGAGCAGCTGATCAAATTTTAGCTGGTTAAACATACGACGCTGCTGTGACGCATTTATTCAGCTCCTCTGTTCGCTGTGAAGCTTTTGTCTTGTTATTATGAGGGTTTGGGTGACTGTGATGCATAGCATGAATGAATATATGGAAGTGAAATGGAATGACGGTCGAACATTCCTTAAAGACGAACGGGAAGGCATATTTTCTTAAAGGCAGATTTCTTTCCTGGTCGTCGACGTGTAATGTTACAAGGTCAAAAAATGTTTTAGTGTATGATATCCATTAAAAAAAAGATCTGCGTTTATTAGCAATTGAATTTACATCATACACGTTAAAAATATATTTTTTCACTTTAGAATAGAAAATGGTTCCATAAACACATTCCTACATACTTCTATATGATTATTGAAGGAAAATATCCTAGGTTTACCTTCGTTTCTCCTATTTGGCTATATGGCCTATGTCCTCGTGTGTTAATTGAGTTCTAATAGCTTTGTTTATTTAAATGGGACTAAAGCGTGAGAACCAAACTCTCGTCTTAATTTCTCGTCATCTGGTGTACTTGTGATATGTTATTTAATAATTACGGATCGTAAGATCGTTTGATATATTTATTGAAATTACATTCACATTCAAAGTCTCAATATTCAATTAGGAAAGTTAATAATTCGGTAAATACACTGCTACATACTGAAGTGTAACTGGTTACTTTGAACATCACTTAATTTTGATGTTATTCAGCAATATCATAATATTATCTTGGAAACGGTTTCGTTTTAAGTCGGGATAGTGGGAGAAAATGTTACAATAGTGAGTGGTTTGGGCTCGATCGCAAACAAATGATTAAGACTCTATGTAGTTTAGAGTGAGGTGTGTGAGTGGAATATATTGTAAAGATTTGTATGGTATATTAGAAGTCGGTCCGATGTCATATCTATTTTTTAGCTAATATCTTGTAATTTCTAGTTTGTGCTTCCCACAAATGTGATTTAAGACAGGTTTCATCCATTTTACTATTAAATGTTTCGCGAGTGTTTATACATATGATTATAATTGTACTAGATTAAATCGCGTACGTTTTTCGGGGTGGCCCGATTAATGTCGAACCTGTACGAGGTCCTTCCTCATGAGCTCCCGGCGCTTGCAGCGAAATCGCCTCGGAGTTATTAATGATACATGAGAAAAGCATCCGTAATTTCGATAAAAAAAATCGATCAATATACATTGAAATACACGGTGTGGTGTAATCTTATTTCTATTGTTTTGTCCGAGCTGTTTAATATTGTATATAATTTGTTACCTTGAGTTAACCCTAGCAAAAGAAGATTGTCCTGCTAGACTATCGTGTTAACGAACAGTGGGATCATTATTGAAAACTGTAACTTGTTATACAACGATCTTTGGCTCTCTGAAGTATACCACTGATATTGTTTTGGGTAACGATTACAACCTTACAACAATTTTTATATGTAAACATACCTTCGATTAAGATGAACTTTTTGAACCAAATACTTTCGATTCGCTAAATTCTTTAGTTGTAACCGAACAAACGATTACGCGGGTTCGCTCGAAGCAATGAACATCAATAATGACAATTGGACCTTTTTGCAGCTCCACGCCTGTTTATTATCGAGAGACGATCAAAAGCTGAGGAACATTTATTGAAAACGTAATAAATAAATCTGTGTTTCTGTTCTTTGTTACAAGTTAGCGGTTTAATTCGAGTACATTACACAAAGCGAACCCGTCGCTTTTTTCAATGGGCATATTAAAAATGTATGCTTACTTTGTTGTTTGAAGTTGCTCTCGAGCGACGTGTCGCCTTCTTTACAACTTACAATAAACGTCTCTTTTATTTGTGTGTTCTGTTGTGGTTTTTGCGTGTAATTTATTATAATCATCTTTTAATCCAAGATAAAATCATGCAAAAAGGTTATTTACGGCATCTGAATGCGATAAATGTATAAATTATAGCGTTTTCAGTGAGTATTGGTTTCAGTTGGCGCTGGGCCAGCCCTCTCTCGGAATTGGCAGAATTCCGCGATCTACCAAATGCAACATGCCACGTCACTGGCAGTACAATGATTTAATTGAAGTGGTCTCCCATCGATTGCTCGCTTTAAGTTTGGTATAACGAATTTATCGCGGCTCCCTATACATAAAATTACACGTGTGGTATTTATGTATCATTAAATATAAACTAAACGTGATATAGTTTTATTCAAAATTGATATTAGTCAAATATTTAATAATCTTTATTTTGTTTGTCTTAATGCCGTTGACCACCCTAATTGCCTCTGTACCACCACCCAAAGACATGTATAAATTGACATAACCTTTAGTAGCTAAAAGAGGTAGAAAGATTAATGCGAAGCCGCAGTTACAAGAGACGATACATTTTTATTGTATAAGTTATTTCAAAAATAGATTTCAAACAGAGAAAAAGAAAAAACGAATAAACTAAATGAAAAGCAAGAGTCAAGACTCGTGTACAATTGCGGTTTTTTCAATGTACAACTAATCAGCTCTCAACTTTGATAGCGTTTTAACAGTGCTTAAGAATCAAATACAGCTTTAGAAGGAAATATATTAGACGGTGATAGTTACGGAGTACTCCATTCTAATGAATACAGAATATTGCTTATTAAATGAGGCCTCGCAATGATAGATTGCGTCTATTTACATATTTATTGCTCAAGTATTAGAATTAATCTTGCGAGCTCAACGAATTCAATGAACATAGCTATTTATATAGCCACTGATGGGTAATAATGCGAATCAGCAATATGCTTTCCGATGTTACTGAAAACATTAATTGACGGCGATTTCAATTCAAATGACTCTCAATATTTTCAGTTATTGGAAATAAACGTAACTTCACGCCTGTAATCCCCAAAGAGGTAGGCAGAGGAATGCAGAACACTACCACGTTTCACCGGCTACGTTTACGTCCCACTATGGAATAGGTGGTGAGCCTATTGCCATACATCGGGCACATATCCAGACTCCGAACCACTACTAAAAGATTAAAGATTTTCTAAATCTAAATTAGAAAATTTTGTAGTGTTCGACCCGGGAATCACACCCGGGACATCCCGATCGGCAGTCGCACTTGCAACCAACACGAACAACGACGCAGTCAGAACTAGTCAGAACTAACGAGTAGAAATTAACACGTACGTTTATTAATTGTGTGATTACCACGTGAGGCTCTGCTTCATTGAACATGAGATACGAGGGAGGTTGTCCTAATGTATTATACTTAGATATTATAAGTATCAATGTGGCCATTTTATAAATAAATATCTAAATAAGTATCTAACAACTGTTACACAGCATTGTATTTTTTTTTTCAACCTATTACAATTCCACTGTTGGAATACGGGTCTCTTCTCATATTGAGAGGGTTAAGGCCATAGTGTGCCACGCTGGCCAAGTGCCACTAACAATACATATTGTTTAAGAGGAGTAATATTTATACATAATTATGCAGGCCTTATTTAGATTTTTTTTTAATTGTTCTGCTTAGACATCTAATCCTTATCGTAAAAAAATATTGCAAAATTTTAATTTAATGGAAAGTTAAAAAAATGCGCAAAGCAATTAGCAAAGTATATTTTTGCCTACAATATATGTAATATTTGTGGTTTCTCCTCTGTACATAAAATGAAATATTAAATTCATAAATAACACAGGCGAAGTCGCGGTTATTAGCTAGTTTATATATATAGTTCTCATTTTGCGTTTAATAAAAATAGATTTTTCTATGTAAGCACATTTTTCAGTTTTTTAAACATGTTATTGACCAGATGTATAGGTATATTGGACCCCGTGAGTTGGAAAATAGTGCAACAACAAATTGTTGTAATGTGCTATATTGGTGAGGGATTGGCGCCGCGCCAGGACGTAGCCGATATACACATTTACTAGATATAATAATATTAAAATTGTTTTTTAAGCTAACTGTACATTTCATTATCATTTTTTGCTTCGTGTTGGTGGTTGGCAAGCGACTCTTCAACAAATTGTTGTAACGCGCACCGGAGCGCGCTGGCGCCGCGCCAGCCGCCCGCTTACACGAAATTCTTCATGTTCCGTACTTATTTGTACCGACATGAACTCTTTAAATCCGTCAAATTAATTTATTGACATAGTTATCCGCTTTAATTATATAAAGACAGGACAGATAGTTCAGTGGCCTGGAGCTGATCAAGCACGTCACCCTCGACCTATCGGAAGAGCCATCGGAAGAGTTTCTTTTTTCAAGCGTATCTTTTTTCTAGTAAATGTATCATCATCAATACTGATCGCCTTCAAATTTTAGGCATAGATCTTACAGTTAACATAAAGTCTGGAAGCTTCGTTGAATCTGCAGCAAAAACAGCCGCAAAGAAACTTGCCATCCTGAACAAAGGAGGGGCTATTTTACAGGGGAACAAATAATCACCCTCCACCGAACCCAGAAACCCCCCTGTATGGAGTACGACTGCCACCTTTGGAATGGACCTGCCAAGTATCAGCTAAGCGCTTTAGATCAGATAAAAACGAGCCAAACGACTAATAGGCGCAGAAAATCTCTTTGAAACCAGCCTACAGGGCTTGGAATACCGACGACAATTGGCTCGTTTACCGGTGTTCTATAGGATTGCTCCCTTCTACTATCGGCCTATTCCAGTAAAGAGGACGAAACAATTTTTTTCATTGTTTTCAATTCGCAAGACCAAAGAAGTGAAATAACCGGTTTGCGTCAGTGCTTCCCGAGTCGCAATTCATGCATCAAGTTTTGTCTTTCTTATCCGTTACCGGCGCACTCCGCACTCCACATGTTTATCGCTAAATAGGCAGCACTGGCATTACTATGTTAAGGATATAAACGGGTCATAAAACGTAACTTGTAGAACAAGAAAATCTTACGTTAAATAATCAGTTTGTTCATTAGCCAGCTTGTACTGCTGCCCCCTCTCATATACT
>DWMG01000299.1:0-21405 GCA_018244855.1 Elbella merops
GCCTTAACCCTCTCAAATGAGAGGAGACTCGTATTCCAACAGTGGAATTGTAATGGGTTGAAAAAACAAAAAAAAAACAATACTTTATCAGCAGAACCTGTGTTATGGTAACTGATCTTCAGTTACCATAACACAGGTTCTGACCAGTTTGCGCTCAAAACGCTGAGTGGGAGTCATCTCAAAATATTAAGAGAAAGATCATCTCAGTACTCTCAAGTCAGTAGAAATAGAATAGTCATTATTTAGATATAAGCAGAACAAAATTTGGAACCTCGAGCCAAATAGAGCGTAAATATTCTCGTAGAATTTATTTTCGAAGAACTAATTTTAATATTTACGTCGGAATTTAATGAGCTACTACTTTTCATTATACGCTTATGTGTGTACATACATTATATTTATGTTATGTACAAACGGTTATAGTCATGTCTATACAAATATATTTATATTACTACCTATGTAATTGAGTAGTGTTTGTATTTAAGTATGATTCGCCATTGAAAATATTATGCGCGCCATTGCACCCGCTATTTTATGTTTCACGAGAACGATTACACGAATAAATATGTAATTATGTTGAAAGAGACGGTTGAACAGAATTTAATTATATTGTAACTTTGTTTCCAAACTCCAGTTCCGTGTTGATAAAACTTTGCTTACTTAAAAACCCATTAATGTGTAGTCTATCATTATACAGGAAAGCTGAAAAAGTTTTTCGGAGCGATTCTGTCATTAGAAATTATTACTCAGTATATACCTACTCTTGTAGTTTTATAATCTACATAATTCATTGTTATAATACACCAAAACATCACTCGGTTTTTTTGTTACAAATTGGAGTACATTTTTAGTCTCTGATGTTAATTACTTCGTAACGTACAAGTCTTCAAGAACATTTTGATGTTGATAAATCTAGGCCTTGTAAAAAATAATTCATACTAGACCATCATCCACAAAGACATTAAATCATAAACATTATCTATTATAGCTGAGCCCAGTGTAGTCACGATTATCAGTCTTACCGTACATAAAGAAAGAAACTTTAATGTAATAACTTTCAAATATTCGTAACAGTAACACACATACGCGTTGGTATATTTGTATAAAGCACACGCTAATAAATATATTTTTACCTTTTTACTGTACCTTTATTAAAAGCTATACATTTCCAAACCTATTTAGGGTCAAACAAACAATGAATATTAACTATTAGGGGTTTTTCAGATTACATTTTCGTAACAAATAACAATTTAAAATTTCCTAACCTCGTTGTGGGAGTAATTGACGATCATACATTATACAATATTAAAAACAAATGGAGTCCTTTATATATCCGCTGAGAAAAAAAAATCAAAAACTTTATAATACACGGGCTGTAGCAAATGGACCGAATCGTTATTACATATTAATGTTATTACATACATATCATTATTACATAATATTTAATACGTTAATTACATGATGCTTACCATGTAAAACAAGCATTTTATGATCGCCCCAAGCGTGCCAAAGTTCTCTGGCGTTACTAATCTGACTGCCTCGTTTGTCGAGTGGCTCCCAGCGCGACTGGTGAGCGAGTAGTTCGAGGTTACGATGCCCAATTCGGCTAAATAGAAATTCCTAGTAGCTTTTCGGAATCTGAATTTATACCCAGTATTATGACAATAGGCTCACCCTCTATTCCATGATGGGACGTTAACCTAACTGGTGAAATGTAGGATCGTATTGCACTCCTCAGCCTATCCCTTCTGGATAGAAGAGGCGTGTCGTTATTATTTTTGATGTTCCGTTACTAATCTCATGTGATTATTGTTATATGATAAAAGTGATAAACATTACGCTTCTAGAATGTAAACGTATCACGCCTATCATCAATATCATCAGCCTATCTCAGTCCACTACTGGACATAGGCCTCCCCCAATGAGCGCCATCGCGCCCTGTCCTCGGCTTGTCGCATCCAGAATCTGTCTGTCGCCTATAATCGCTTAAAATCTAGAAGGTAGGTACAGCGCGTAAATAGTACCTACTGTTGTAAATATAATCCGCCCGCGCAATTTTTTATTTACTTGTCTCGAAGCACCGAGAGACCACTTCACGTAACTGCTCCGATAAATGAAGATTAATTACAATACTAAGCACTCGTTGAAGATAAATTGTACTTTGCAAAATGTTCTAGTTATTTTGTATGAGCTTATGAATTTTCTATAATATTTATTTTCCTTTAGTACACAAAAAATTGCTTGGACAGCCAAAGGCTGATGATGATCAAAAAAACAATTATTATGCAAATATAATAATTTCCCAATTTCTCATCATCACCAAGGTTTGAGTGATAGAGAATCTAATTAGGCATTTCTTCCATTTTAATGTGACAGTGAAGAAATAGATTAAATACATAATATGTCAGCGTGAACGCATAATAAAATACAAATTGGAGTATTTCCTCTTTCACATAAAAATAATATTTGTCGGACATTTTAAGTACCATTTAATGTAGAAAACCATTTTAAAATTTACACTTGCTAAAGTGAAAGCGGTAAAGATAAATTGTAGGGTTAACAATATATCCAAGCGTCGTAAATCTGGATATCCGTTCGCATCGAATATCACAATTTTTCATCTGCCATAAAATCGCTGAGGTAATAGATGTGTCTCACACCGAAGCGTAAGTGGAATTTTATCTGGATAGTAGATTCATCTTTTTTTTTTCTTTCAACCTGAATGAGTTATGCCATTTTCATTGGTCAGTAAAATTGAAAGTAAAATTGTAAAATATACCAATATTGAAAATAACAAACGATTATGAAGATGATGTTGTTTTTTTTATCAAATGTATTCTTGCTGAACAAATTGATTGGATAAGCATTTGTGTGTGCGCTTTTTAGGAAAAGTACGAAAGCGACGACTTCATGCATATTATAATCACTTTTGAATTTGAAAGTACATGTAGGCTCCTTATTGCTCCACGGTATCAATATAAGTAGCTTTATAACACAACTTTTCGTGTTTTTACTTCACTCTTTTGCACTTTGACATCACTTTTGCCACTTAATTTAGTGGTCGATACAACCAATATCCCGGTGAATTTTCCTATTCTATGCAGATGGCAACCATTGACGGCTGTAACTTTGGCTATCACAAAAGCATTCTGACACAAAAGACCTTATGCCCCATAAACTTCATATAATTAATGCCTACATTTCGAAATAATATCAATATGAAATAGTCCGCGCTAAGGAAAGAAAAACAAGCATTACATTGCGGTACAACAGACGCGACGTACGTTGTTGTAATTTTTATGGCGACAAAGAACCACGAGACCGTAAACCATGATCGTTCGGTAACAGGCTGTTGAATTTAAAATTGAAGCGATTAAAGCGCCGTTAATAAAATTCATAGTATGCGTTAACGCTAATTGGACGATACGTTAGCAGCGTCAGAATAACGTTTACGGTTTACACGTGCATTTCTATAAGGAATGGTAATCTATAAGAGTGTAGTACATAACCACGTTTCACAAGTGACTCTGAGAGACTTCTAAAAATGTCCATTAGGAAATCTAAGTTAGGATAATCTAATAGGATATCCCGACACGGGATTTGAACCCAGTACTTGCCGACCAGTAGTCACGTTTGCAATCACTCGACCAACGAGAAAATCAATAGTCAGGATTGAGTAGGTATATAAAATTATGAATAAACATATTTGCTTAACAACACATTAAAAATAACACAACATTAGCACACACTTAAACCTGTTCTCAAATTTCAGATTGCCGGGATCAACGACTATTTTTTATATTAATCCCTAGGCCGTGAAGTCCAATAGATCAGGATAAATCCATTTTTACGATACACCGTTAATTGGCTGAGCGAAGCTAAAAAAGAATCATATCCCTGAGCCGACGTAATAAATTGGTATGAAAAAAAAGAAAGAATGCAATTCGCGATATATCATGACTTTGCACAAATTTATCTTTGTAGTGAAGCGGATAGTAAACATGATTGCTGATCCGACGGTGGCGGCCACCACGCCCAAGAACGATATCTTTATGGCGAATCTAAGATGTATTTAAAAATGTATAATACTATAACTGCTTTCTGCTTACATGTCACGGAATTCTCTCAATTAGGGATTGAGCAACATTTTGTGTAATTGCCCCAATATTTTATTACTATATAATTATTATTATTATTATACACATAAAACAGGGTCTCGTTTGAAATTCATAATTCTATTGAGTCCTATGAAATGATAAAGGCCCAGGAATGATTATAGTCACTTATCAGACTAGGTGCGGTTTTAAGATGCATATCGCTCATTTGCCACTAGAGAGTAATATCTCAAAAAAACTATCTTCGTCGTTGGTCGTCGTTGGTCCAGTGGTTGCAAGCGCGACTGCCGATCGGGGGGTCCTGGGTTCAAATCCCGGGCCGGGTACTATTAGATTTTTCTAATTTAGAATTTCTAATAGTGACTCGGAGTTTGATGCGTGCCCGGTGTATGGCAATAGGCTCACCACCTATTCCAATGTGGGACTCTAAACGTAACTGGTGAAACGTGGGGGTGTACTACAATCCACTGCCTAACACTTCGGGGATTACAGGCGTGATGATGTTACAATTTATGATAAAGGCACGATATTTCTACGTAGTACTCTTATGTCTTATGCAAGGAGGTTATAACTAATCTATTTGAAATAGGGTCAAGGGTTACTATGAATATTACCCCTTGTATGACCAACTCCTTAGAATTAAAAGATAAACTGGTCTATGACCGGTATTTTCCTTTTGAGTATGAATACGGTTTTTACGTTTTGCATCGTACTTGTAGGTAGGTACATGAGTACCTACTTTACAAATACATTTTCATGTCAAGTGGTCTAAGCTCCGCGGACTGAATGGTACGGTTCATTGGTAAACATTCATAGCGACTGGTCCATAGCCAGGAGCGTTCACGTTCAGTTACTAGAACATTGCAATTGGAAAATTCTTCGTTACTTTGTACATAATAATGTATATGTATGCTTTGTAGATCGAGTTGGTATATGTAGTCGAAACACGATGTATTTAAAACGAAACGATTAATCTACAGAGCGACAGAGATTAAGTTTTAAAATTCTAACTAATGGGTCAAAATTGTGGAATTACGGTCGTTATGATCCTATATGCATTTCTCTCTATATATTATATAAGATATTATATATTATGTTACATCTTTGCAAAGTTTATATATCACGTTACATCTTTAACACATTTTGACTCACTAAGAATTTATATTTAATATTGTATAAATATGTTTGCTTACCACATATAACTAGTGCTTGTGGAATCTGAAAATAAAAAAAAAACATTTCATTTTAGAAAAAAATTAACAAATAAAACTGGGAAATTTTCTTATTATAATTGGCGTTACTCTACCATCGGCAATTCACAGATATTATTGACCATTTTACACATTACACTATCATGGAAGAAACGTTTCTATAAGGAATAAAACTACACGTTAAAGCTTACATTATAATCATTGGTAGTGCGAATTCAAACGATCAGCATTGTTATAGTAAGCAAACTCTACAGGAATTTGCTTTGACTTTTTTTACTACAATATATCTGACATTATTTTATCAAATAAAATTTCAGCACTCTTTCATTGGTCGAATGGTTGTAAGTACGTCTGCTGATCGAGCAGTCCTGGTTTCGATTCCCTAGGCGGGTATTGTGGGATTTTTCTGAGTTGGAATTTCCAATAATAGCTTAGAATCTGATATAATATCCTATGGAAGGCAATAGGATCAAGGCGCTACTACATGGAAAGTATTAAGTACCAGTTGAAACGTGGGACAACTGTAAAATATGGACGTGATGTTTCAAAAACATTTTACTATAACTGCCCGTGAAATACTACTATAGGATCAGGAATTAAGTAACCCAATTATAAGCATATACAATAAAAAGTTATAATAACTCAGATAATACCGAAAACATTGCTAAAAATAGTCTTAGTTTACCTCACAACAATAGGAATGGTTATATGGGTAACTTGAAGTTTCAACTTAATTACAAACAATTAAAATATTCACTAAATTTAAAGAACAATTCTGAAAAGTCAAATAGAAGTTAATGTAGTAGCGACCTTTAAAGTTAAAATATTCTATTCAATTTACGATGTTATTGGATTGTAACGATATAGAAAGTTTATATTGTAAACCGAATAACTAGAACCCCGTGTACTAGACACATCCATTATACAGTATGAAAACTATTGCGAACTTTTTTAATATGGCCTGGTGCTATAGCAAACTAAAATTATCGGCCAGTTCGTCTGATAGTTCTCAACATGAGGTCTTCTCGCATAAACGTGATTTTTATAATATAATCTACACTCCTAAACAATACTGACTGTATTACGTACTCGTACACATTTGTTTTATTTTGTTGTTTTTTTTTTATTCCATCACAAAAACTTCCAGCATAACCTTGTATATTATATACAAATCTACTTCAAAAATAGTTATTCAATAACCATTTGTAAGATGATCTAAATTTTTTTAAACTCAACAAGGCTTCATATATATTACGAATGATGACCTCCGCCAAGAAATGTAAAAACTCTTCAAAAATTTTTGCCAGTAATCCCTGAAGGGGCAGGCCGAGGAGTGTTGTACCTACTCGCCCACGTTTCACCAGTTACGTTTAAGTCCCATGGAATAGGAGGCGAGCCTATTGCCATACACCGAACACAAATTCATAAAAATCTAGAATAGGAGGCGAGCCTATTGCCATACACCGGACACAAATTCATAAAAATCTAGTAGTACCCGACCCAGGATTTGAACTTAGGACCTCCCGATCTTAAGTCACGCTTGCCACCATTCGATCAACGAGGCAGTCTAAATTGAACATTCTTTAACCAATTGGATGGGAATTATGAAGACTAAGATCTGGTAGAAAACAACTGCTCGTCTATAATAATCAGATATAGGTACATATTTACATAAAAATCTTTTCAAATTCAAGTGTTAGTTAAAGAAGTCCCACATACGTCAATGTTAAATATTATTGTAATTCTCTTTTAACTCAGTGAGAAACTCCTGAAAATGTAATATACGAAATTAGATATTGAGAAATGGGCAAATAAATGAGAACATATGAAGCCCAAATGAATTACATGACTCATATCACAATGTAAAAGCAAATTTATTGTAATATTTGAAAGAATAAATGAAGATTAGAAAAAAGTAAAAAACTGGGTTATCTAAGCTCTTCAACGTATTCTTTAATTCAATGAATATCGAGACTCGCCTGTCTTGACCTTGACATCAGGCACTGACTTACGGTGGAGTCAGAAGTCTATAAAACTGACGTTACACGCACGTCAGTTTTGAAGAGAATAACGAATATAGGATATGCACGTCAGGTCTGTAAGAATAATAATTATTATTAAATTCGTCAATAAAATTTGCCTTACACTGGCCTCAACGGGTATTACTTCGTCGTTTTCAGTGGGTCAACCTAGGCATGTGTCCAGCAGTGGACTAAGATACGCTAATGATGATGATGATCATGAACCTACCAAATAAAATTTCGTTTTCGCCCAAACTTCTGGGTATGTAACAGGATTACAAAGGTTTGTGAAAATAGTCCTTCAATAAAAATAAGAAGGATCGTTCAGCGCTCAAATTACTAGGTGAAAATGTTTACAAAAACACTGTAAGAAGGTATATTATTATATCTAGCATCTCTGAAGTTTTGGGAAATTCTACGCTATTTTTTCGATAAAAACTTAGATTCGAGGATTTTGGTAGCGAAACAGATAGACAAAGTGGTTATTAAACGACGTTACATATATACCTCAATAAGTTAGAAGAAGCACGTCATTGCCATCGTCATCAGCCTATCTCAGTCCACTACTGAGTATACGCATCACCCAAGAACGTCATGTTTACAAGAAAAGAGACATTTGGTACTGGATGATCCTTGGACCTCGTCTGGAACCTGACGTGATAGTATAATAATAATAAATTAAAATACTCCCAGAGGCATATCCAGAAGCACGTCCAAAAGCGTTTATTCGTTTGTTTTTTTCCATTTAAGATAATATATCTTAAAAAGATAAGAAGAATACATTAGTACAAGGAAAATAATTACAAAAGGTAGCAACACCATAACACAAGTCACGTTAGAAATTTCCTGGCTGGCATTTTTATTACCTAAATAAAATGTTTCACGCTTCAAAATATGCCGGTATTTAAAACAACGCAGATTGTTTTAAAAAATTTTGCCCATTTATGTATTGCAAGTATCAGCTGGGAAAGACAAATTAATTCACGTCCATATTGCCCTACAGATGTACCTATGTACTTCGTTAATAAAATTTTTGAATCGCTGATTAATATTTGAAATGTTTTTTTTAAATGTATTTATAAATGGAATGTGGAATAATATTTGAATACTTCTGAATGTTCCAAGCTTTCAGCGATAAAGCTACGTATGTCCGATAATAACGAAAGAGCTATATGCGTCCTTATTCCAGACAAACTTCTGGCTAAGTCGCACGTGTCGCGAGTTATTCAGATAAGGCGCAGCTGGCTCCAGGGAGATAATTAGTTGGGGTTAAATTAGGGATGGAACAGCCAGCGTATTCTAAATATAAACCTTTTATTCGCCCTAGGAAATGTCAAATAAATTATTTGGGTAATAACTATATTTTTGTTTAAGGCAATACAAACGACACATAGAGTTAAATACAAAGGTTCATAAAGTTATCTTACAGAGTAGCAATAATTTAGCAATATAAGAATTATTTTCAAAATGTAAATGCATAATTTAGGTTAGTTATGATAAGTTAGATATGCTTTGACTTTCATTGCATTTTTTTGAAAAGCTACTTTTTCAATCTACCTGCCTACATTCTTTAATTTTAACTTTTATGATAATAATTTTGTTTATTTATTGTTCATTATACATTGAAGAACAAACACAACTTAGTATTAACTTATGTAATGTCTAGCAGCATCGTCCACCATTCAACTCTGGGAGAAACCTCTATTCTCTTTTATTTACATTATAACGTATCCATTTTATATTTCTTCAATAATAATTTACAATTTCACCCTTATTTAGCAGCTATTATACTTTATACATAACAATACTTATAAAATCAAAATTAAGTGGGAAAACACCCAATAAATCTGTTGTATGTTAAAGACATTCTTTTGTCTAGTTTTATACGAGACGATACGAGGGCAACATTATCTCTTTATAGACAATACTATAAACACCTGGTGTACTTCTTCTACGCACATCTTGTGAAAAAACAACAGAGAACCGTCCTAATGACTACGATATTTTGACACCTGGTGTATACTCGTAGGACATACTCGTAGTATGCATAACCTTTCGCCGCTATCAGTGAAGTCGCGGCGGACACTATGATGAGCGGGAAATCGTGAAATACAACCACGTGTAGATCCTAAAGGAATGGAACTAACTCGAAAAACCATACATGCGATAAGCGGATAAATAATTTAATCAGCATTATCCAACGTTAGCGCACATTGTAATTCCCATGTGTATTTTGTTTTAATTAACAAAGTTATGTTTACGATTAATATTATCGAAATTGAACACTGTTATTGTTACAAGATTAGCTTGTTGCTCGTTAAATATTAACGCAGGAGGTTATTAAATAAAGTAGCAAACTATTCGAGGTCGGTGGGATCCCTCAACTCGGGTGAAACTGACTGGAAGTGTATCCATCTTATTGTGATTAAAGTTTGTAATATCTAAAATCAGACGTAATCTTCGTCGATGTTCATTAGCCATACATCACGAAGTAGCTAATCTGTTTGCATATGAATTTGAATACATGTTTTAGTAATTAATGTACTCGTATAGTTAATGTGATTAAATGTTATTCTATGTTACTGATTAACCTACAGAGCACCGCACTAATCTTTTAGAAAATTAACTATTATTTGTAGGATGTAAGAAACTAGGATGTAAGAAACTAGGATGTAAGAAAAAATAATTGACTAATGACAGTATAAATGAGGCTTGTGGCTGAACTAACATGTACAAAACAAATTATTATGCAGTTTGTAAATTACCCCGCGATGTTTTTTCTCCACTGGTGTTAGCAGAAGATATTTAGTTTAACGGAAATATTTTTATTACTGTTAGCTACTCCCTATGAAGGGCGGTAGCGGTGTCGTCTAGGCGACGCTGCCTTAAATAATAACATTATTGCACTACCCACGTGACGTCGCTCAAGTGGGTATGTGGGTACTATATAAACCCAGCATCACATGATGGGGGACTCTTTCACGTAGACATTGTCAACAGTTAACATTACCTTGATGTATTCTCAGTAATTTTTCACTGTGTTTGCGTTAAGTACACACCGAATAACATGAATGCATCGCCGAATCATGACGTCATGCGTGGTTGTATAGAACCAGCATACCCACTTGAGCGTCCTTTAATGAGGGTAGGCGCTCAATTTTCTTCGTCAGCGAATGACAGCTCAGTCATCTAGTTGACAGCACTGTCGCATAGATGCTAGCACCATCGTGTTTCACAGGATATTGTTGACAATTTTGTTACTTATATTGAAATGGTTGATAAATAAAAATTTAAATAATTGCCATATTGCTATATGTATTTTTTACTAGCATAATACCATAATTGCTGTATGTATCGCCTCATAGCGACTAAAGTGTAATGTACCCTCCGTTCCAGCATTCTTAATACTCATTTCTACTTGCCTTTGTTGTAGCTCAAAATAATTTTGACAGTTAGACCAGACCACGGTCCTGGCTTGCTGAGTAGTCATTAGCTCCGAGAAAATGATTCATTGTTCTCTAGATGTTCTTTAAAACAACATGGCTATAAATGTGCTCGCTTAGAAAGTTCGTTGGCTTTTCTGACGAAAACTCATGGACATTCTTTTAAGATACGTTCTTTTCTCTCCAATTGTGTACTACGACATTGTGAGTGATGAATAACCCAGAGCCCAGTATTCCATTTGCAATGTTTAAGGTTAATGTCAGTTTTCATTCTAATGTTTATAATATACTGCCTACATTTCGACCTCTATAGCGGTCGCCAGTGCTAGTATGTCTCTCTGCACTGTATAACGGCCATAACTAAACAAAATATAACTTTGAACCAAATTATTCATATGGCGAAACATTTATTACTTTTGACAGTTTATATTAACCCCGCCCAGCAATACTCGACATTGAAACGCAAGATATATACAAAAAATAAAACGACATAAATTGCTTGCTTACAAATACACAATGGAAGCAGAGTATTTCTCAAAATATTCATCAAATCGTGTGTTTGCTTATCTTTTGTTATGCCATTCTTCGTGCACATTCTTAAAACAACGATTAAGACATACATATGAAACGTTCAGAAAATTCGTGTATGTAGGTCGCAGTTTATTCGGTCGGTCTGTCTCATATTTCTTGCTATGCTGATGAAAAGACATCATTTTCACAAATATTACATTCATTGAATATTAAAAAAAAATCTAATTTATAAGGTAACGTGACATCCAATTATTTTTGAGGTTTTTATTTATATATATTTTATCTATACGTTCAATTTTATTACAGCAAATTATTAGATCAAATTAATAACTCAAGCGCGATAAATCTATTTCATATTATGTTTTGATATGTTAAGCTGATATGATATGTTAAGTTGATATGTTAGATAAAACTATTTCAAATATCATTGAATTGCAATGGATTTCTTGGACATCCATGTACACTATTAAGAGTTGAATGAAATAGATAATCGTAACACGGTTATTTATTGACCGCTGACTTGCTGCTAAATGTTTATAACTGTTATGTCATTTTACGATATATGTACACCACAACTAAGCAAAGTACTGTTAAAACCAGTTCTACAATCATGATTATTCCGGAGAAAACTCAATATTCCTCCAATGCAAATACATCACGCTACCTTTTACTTCCAATTAGAAGCCCCCTGCTATTCCCTGGGCTTATTAAATGTCAAAAAAGTTAAACTAAAGAATAAATACCTGTTTATTGAAGTTTATAAAGACAGCAATAACAAAACTTATCTCGCTTAACATTAAAGCAATATTCTTACCAGTACATGGCCGAATGAACTACTCGTATAACCGCGGCCCAGGCTCTTTCTCCACAGCCACAATAACATTTCAGTATCGTTCACCTCAATTTCATGTAAATGTGCAGTCATATTTTTATATCCAGCAAGACTTTTACCAGTTATTAGAAGACTTTTACCAGTTATTATAAGAACGTGAACAAATTAATTGGAATCTGAATTCTTATTAAGTCTCACATTTCACTATTAGCTTGAGGTTTTTAAAAAATAATAATTGAATATTCATTCTCTCGTAACATTCAGTTTTTAATTAAAATCAAACACAATCGAAATATTATACAATGGAATGATGTAAGAAAATAATTCCACTGGCACACGATGTTCCAGAAAATCGTAATTAACTTTCAAATAACATTTTAACGCAACGAAATATAAAATTGGAATTATTTCTGTGCCAGTAAATTGACTCGATGTAGCACGCTTCGTTGGCCAATTTAAAGAGCGATACAGTCAAGTACACCGGCACTTGAAGCTTAAGCGCGGATATAGCTCGCAATTTATCAAATGTTACCGTGGACCGCGCACTTTCAAACGTAAAATTTTCAACTTAAGTGTACCTTGCCCTTTCAAACTCTTGGGCTTTTTTGATGTAATGGGCAGATTGTGGATCTTAGATTGACGATTATACTTAAGGAATTTGGACAGTAGGTATTTTAACGAAAAAAAAACGTATGTTGAAGTAAAACATTATTTTTATTCATGCCTATTGTATTAAGTAGAACACTAAAACCAGCATGCATGAGATATACAAGTCCGGTCTGTAGACAGAAATATTTTACAATCGGTACTCACTGTGTTCTCGATAAGGGACTAGTCGTGATGATATAATAATAATAATGTATTATATAGGCAAATACAGTGTATATGCAAAATTATCGATACAACAATGAATATGTGACGTACACCACATATAACATACAATATAAATATCAGATAACAAATAGTTTGAGAACCACAGTTCAGTTCACATATAGGGACTGACACGTTACCGCTAACGCTGATGAAATGCTGAGCGGAACTGGAGTAAAATAAAAATTATTGCGGAATCATATTTTATTAGCCCCGAAATTATATACCTACTAGAATTTCACCCGATAAAACTTAAACATGAATATCTAAATAAATAAATAAAAAAATGCTACTTAAGTTTTATTAATACGTGAAAATGCATGCACACAAATTTAATAAGGATACGAACTAGCTGCTGTAGGGAATGCATAACTTTATATATAGAATAATGTTTAAAAAGTTTATTTTTCAGGCTTGTATTATATTTGATGTTTCTTACATTTCACAAACTTTTGTTATATTGTTCATTGTAAAGTCAATTAAAACTTTGCATTAGATAGTTTTATTAATAAATTAAACAAGCACATAGAACTACCGTCATTAATTGTTTGGATACACAGAAAAATACTTCAATTAGTTGAAAATCACATTACATGCAGACATGATATTTACAAGCTCTACAATTAAATTGCCGACGTCATTAAAAATGTTCCTCTATACATGGAACAATCCAGGATTACCCAAAATTAGAACTTGGTTCTCAAATACACTTGTCTTAAGTTGTCACAAGTTTTATCTCCACATTACAGAAAAATCGTTATTTTCTTTACATTGTTTGCTCTGTTCTCAATATCGTCGTATTTGTTTTAACATACAGTATAAGCTACCGTTGGTTAGAAAAGTTCCAATAGCATTAGTCGGTGTGACCTATTTCGTGGCTAGGAACAAGCTGTGACATACACAGTGTAGACCTACGTATGTAGCCGCAGGAAAGTAATCTTATCCGGTCCTCACCCGGGCAAATCTTCAAGGGGTCATGCCCCCGATCATGTGGTCGCAGTTCAACTTGCTTACTTACCCAGGATTACTTTAAAACTGTTAATAATTCAAACTTTACTTTGGCAAAGTTTATGAGTAAAAAGTATACATCAATTTTAATTATATACAAGTATGTTCAATGGTTCTTGACCTCAAAGCTAAAAATTATAGTCTAAGTCTATACATATAAAGTAAATTGAAGAGTCTGTTTGTAGTGTCAAAATAATAGATTTTTAATGATAACTTGTGAAATTATATACGGTATGTGTAACAAAAACGCAACATTTACATTATTTGTTTATGTCTTTGTTTGTTTGTTTGTTAATTCCGGGTAATCTCCGAAGCAGCTAAACGGCTGAACAGTCCTGTTGGACATACGTTGCTGACATTTACAGGCGACAGCAATCATATTATGTTCCGCAGTCCGTTTCCTACTGTTATTATTTTTAAAATGTCTACTTCGATTATTTTTCCTTTTATATACTGCCAGAAATAAACAATATCGAATAGTTTTTGAAAATAATATTAGAATAATACCACCTACGCCATGGTGCCATGTACCGCCTACCACTTCCCCCTACCGCCTACCCCTTCGGGGATTACAGGCGTGATGTTATGTTAATATTACAATATTTTTAGCAAGAAAGTACCAGAGAAATAACTCTGAGAAAAGGTATACGTATGTACTACCATTTGTGGTTTCCTTTCCGTCCTATATTTCTTTTCTCTCATTTGAAAGAGTTATACAATAGTTTCGCATTTGGGCACTTTGCTTCTGACAGGATCTCCGTAACATTGCTACGCCACAAATAATTCTTTTACAAGCTCAAACGTACACATTGAAAGCTTATAATAATACACATACAGTACATAGCTATATAAATTATATATATTTATCATAACAGGTTTTCTGTATACGTCACTGCCAGCCCTTCGTTATGTTTCCAAACGTACATTAACTTCATCGTTATATTACAAGCCCTAAAACAACCACGAAAAAATATTTTTCCAACAAATATCCCTCGTATCGCCTGCGGCAATCATTATTCAAAAAAAACATATTTCAACATAAACGGTTGGAAGGAAATAATGTAATGAAAATTCAAAATCATAGAAACGTCGTTCGAGGACTCAACTGCGAAAAGAGAACCACAGGATCTGTTATTACTGCTCCGCAGAAAAGAATGCTGACGTTTTCTCGGCACAATTTCAAAACTGTGATGAATATGAATTCCTATTAACATGTTACTAATTGGGTTAATGATATGAACAGTCCCCATTCCTGCAGCCCTATTACGAGCTTAACTTTTTAATCATATAATATTAAAAACTTATATTAATTGAATTAAATGACACATAAAAAATATAAAATCATGCCTATATTTTCCCGAGAAGATAAGTAGTGACGTGTAGTCCTTTCAATTTTCACCCCTTACGTTATACATTCCGTGGAACAGGGAGTGAGCTTATGGCCTCAAATCGTACAAAAATGCAAACACCTTGCTCCTTCATGTTAGTGCATCGAGACACATAGAATTTTACTTTGCCCGAAGATCGAACACATGACTTCTTGATCAACATCGCGCTTCCAACCACAAGGATAACCAAGCCATCAATTCAAAGTAAAAAAAAATCTTATTGTACTTTTCGTTTCAACACAATTTTATGATACGAAAAAGAGATTCAATTATTCCGACCATTATGTACCTTACATTAAACAAATCGATTTAAGTCCTTTAAATTGAATTGCTCAAAATATACATACGCTATAAAAAGCTAAAAATACCTTTTATTTCAATCAATCAGCGACTCCAGCGGCAAATATGTAGGCAAATAAAATATTATGGGTCCCGTAATTGAATTGGCTTGGAGAATTTATATTCTATTGAAAGGCCAACCCGTCGTAGCACAGTTGAAGAATAGTACGTAAATTGAAAATGTAATACGTAACATAACTCGGAGACATTTATATATACTGCGATATACACTCGACATAAACTAAGACAATTTAACAATTGTACTCAATAATTCATAGAATAAACCGAAAAATAATATGTACTTAATATAATTTTTGCTTAATCCTTTGCAAATTTATTTGGATTACGAAATAAATTAATACATATAAACATGTTCATGTTCAAATATGATTGAACCTTATGTCCGAGTTGTAGACAGATAGAGAAAGATAAGCGGTACTTTACTTTTTCCTCACAAGTAGAAATAATGTACATTTGCTTATCATGCAATCATTTCACACAATTCAATTCTATCATTTCTGTTTCACGTATACCAGATATATTTGTTTCACCTTCAAAACGTGAATAACACCTACCTTCATAACACCTACTATAACAATAATTAAAAACTATTCTCTATTCTAACTACCTTCTATTTAAACGAAGTTACGTTTACATAACACCTACTATAACAATAATTAAAAACAATTCTCTATTTCCAACTACTTTCTATTTAAACCAAGTTACGTTTACATAACACCTACTATAACAATAATTAAAAACAATTCTCTATTTCTAACTACTTTCTATTTAAACGAAGTTACGTTTACATTACACCTACTATAACATTAATTAAAAACTATTCTCTATTTCTAACTACTTTCTATTTAAACGAAGTTACGTTTACATAACACCTACTATAACAATAATTAAAAACTATACTCTATTTGTAACTACTTTCTATTTAAACGAAGTTACGTTTACATAACACCTACTATAACAATAATTAAAAACGTTATGCGGAAATCCACAACTTTATACTTCATGTTCTTTGAGACGTCTGAATTCGGCCAGCACAAAGGAGAAGACCGAATCCAACAGTTAAGCAATTAAAAGCTTGATGGAGGTAATGATGATGGGATAATAGTTTGGAATACTCTATTTTATACAAGACAACACGACAAATATAAAGCCGATCATCGTTACAGATTTACCGTTCCCATATATATCGACATGTTTTATTCAGCTGTAAGTGCTCCCCCCTAATAAACTCCTTAATAAAAATTCGTCATTTACTGCCAGGACTTCCCAACAGGCATGATAATATAACTTACGATTTTCTTCCACTCCGATTGTAAATTGAAACGAAGGCTTAGATCATTTATATTTTCGTCACGTGAGAAAAAACGTTATATGCTTCCATACGAATTTGTCACTAATCTGTATATTTTATTTTAACTCCCGGCTCCTCATATGCCCCGTATAACGATATCTCCTTACGTGAGAAGTTATAACAATCAGCACCTACCGCAAGCCACGTTGAGGAATTTCTATGGTAACGGCCCAAGTGTCTATGAAGTACATTACTTGGAGGAACAGTTTAAGGCATCCCAAAAAGCATATTATGGTTTGTTATGAATGTTTTTTACGGGTGCCGAAATTGCGGAAGAGACGCGAGCTCATCAGTGCTACATAAAAAGGGGTGCAGTCGTTGAAACATAAGGTAAACAAGAAAATGTCAGCTGTTACATTTATCTGTTGTTCTTGTTGTTCATTTATGTGTTTTATCTGTTTTTCTGGCTATTATTGTATTATGTTTTCACGTCTGTCAAAACGTCTTCATGAATGGAAATCAAGTTTTACAATACCTATAAATAAATGACGAAAGAAACAAATTTAATGATTCATAAATTAAAAATGTCACATCATCATCAGTGAGCCCCAGTCCACTTCTCGCCTTGTCGCAATCAAATTCTTCCTGTAGTCTTCTGAGCAGTTTATAACAGTTAAACGGAAAATGTTGGGACTTGGTCCTGGATTAAGTCCGGAAAATATTGCCTTGTATATCGCCCATTTGGATGGTAACACATTGTTCATAGTCGACCTTCGGTGAAACTTATTGGTTAAACATGAGATGCCAGAAAACTTCCAGGAAGTAATAAAATCGTGAAATAATGGAATATCTGCAAAATGAAATAGAATGGTATTTGTTTTATCTTAATAGCTTTATTTGGAATCAAAAATTATGGCAAATCTAAATTAATTATTGTCTCTGATATGGGAACAAAGTTAGTCAATTTATTAGTCGTAGACATTAATGAAATTCTCCAATCAAGTGTCGACTCGTTGCGCTGTCGCGCTTCCAGTGTCACGATTCTAATTTCACGCTTTCATACAATGATACTTAATGAAATTTGCACAGTTTGTGCTCTTTTTTATTTTTATGAAATTCTATAATATTAATACCTAATTATTTTTTTTTAATTGATAAACCTTCACAGAAATATACCGCATGTTAACAAATGTGTAAAAATAATACTTTTGCCATACATTCTTATATAATATTAAAGTTATCGTATATAAATAATATTTAGTTATAAACAGAACATTCCAATGCATAGTTAAATAAAAATATGTAGTTACTTTGTTCGATAAAGTTCGCATTTTCTATATGGTACTAAATTTACTACTTACTTATACTAAATTTCCAAACGAAATGCCTACGCAGCACACCTTGAAAGTTTATCGTACAACCATAAATAACGTATCAATTTAATTTATTGACACTAGCTTTTGAATTTAGAAGGAATCTCCAATAAATTCTAACCAGATCTACATAGAAAGGAGCGTTGCATATTTGATGTCACTTTATTCTGCTTTACGAGACCGCTGGCGACGCTCAAATATATTTAATGCTGTGAAATAAACAGCGCTGTCAATATTTTAGTATCCTTTGTTATATGAGATACCTAAAAGGGGAGTTTCATTCATTTGTTTTAGAATAAGCAATATTATAGTAGCGCTCGTGAATAAGAAAAAAATATTTATTGATAATAATTAATTTTATGTATTTATTCATTGCACAGCAATTAATTATAACACATAATAATAGATAAATGACGAGGAATTTATGACACTATGGCGCAGATTACCTTCCCTATCATGTGGTGCCCGGTTTAGACAGACTCACCATACCTACATGAGCGTCCTTCAATGTGGGTAGTGTCACAAAAATCTTACTCAACAAATGACATGTCGCCTAGTTTGCAACATTGTGGCCTAGATGGAAGCACTGTGTGTTCCACAGCGCGTTACTGATATTCACAAAGCTAATCATTTGATGGTTTGATAAAAGAATCAAAAAACGTATATAAATACGCTCGTACCTCTACATATAATCAAAGGTTTCCACAGAAACGTATAAAGATAAAGCCTGGTTATTTCTCAGAATAATGTCAGAGAAATAATACAAAGCTCTATAATAAAATAATATTTTATTATAATGTTTTATATTATTAGATCAACCAATCTCTGTTCAAGTACTCAAGTAGCAAAAAATAAAGGGAAAAGTTGCAAGTACAAAGCATTACGCTCCATTGTATGTGCCTGGAGCTGATACTCAGTGAAGAGTGACTAGCGATCAATAATAAAATGACGTTGGTGTTAAAACTGCGAGGAATTTATTTTTCTTGTTAGTATAATGTTTCGAAAAATGTCTGGAAGTGAATATTAAAAATTTCCTTACACTTTCAAATGATGACTAATTAAAAAAATGGTCACCAATCGGCCCATCCCGAAAAACACGTGAATGGAGCCGGTTCATATATAAACACTCACAAAACATTTAATAGTAAAATAAATACATACTGATCGATTACATTGCCACTTGGTATATGATTAGCCCTTTGCTACTTCTCCATATTAACATAAAGTTAGATTACCTACATGTACACCGTACCTTAGATAGAATTATATGTATATTTAATAACAATAGCTGAGAAAAGCCAAATTGCTTGTCATATAAGTACCCATTCTACCGTATCGTAGTAATCGACTATAACTTAGACATAATTATAACTATAAACATACCTTAATAACCACATAACAGTATTGGGGAAGGAACGGTTGTGAGCCAAGCATCTGAACACTAACGATATTATTCTAAATAAGGCAAAAATCATATCAATATGATCATGGTAACTTGTTCAGCTGCTATTCACGAATCATATTGTGTACAGTCACTTCATATGAATAGTTCGGAAAAATTATATTCATATTATCTTGTATTAAAAAATATGCAATCATTTTCTATCCCCGTTTATCTGTGGTTTAATGTTTATCTATCATTTATTACTATTTGCCAAATTTTACATTTTATAATAGAACAAAAGTAATTTAATATGCTATGCAAAATGTTCATGGATCTTTTATATTTCTATTCGTGAACTTTTTTTTATATTTCAGCTATAATATTATTTGTCTAGTTTCATTGTAGCCCATTGGCAATACAGTGGAATAAAACATTAAAATATTAAACCTATTTTTGTAGTGAACTAAAATTACCTTTAGTCAATATTAAAATAGGATCTCATAAGTTTTACATCATACCCTCTTACGTGATTTAAGAACACTAGAAAGTTCTTTAGAATCAGAATCTCTGATTATTACCAGCTTCCAAATGCTTAAGAAACTCACACTTCCGTGTATAATGAACCTTCCTTCCTCTCTAATACCTTAAATAGAAGCATTATCATCATTCCACAGGTCACGGAAACAATACCTTCGCTTATTTTTCTACCTAGAAACCTTGCCAGTTTTCAGGTTGAGAGGCTATTATTACAGAACACTCACTAAAGCGTTCCAACCAACGACTACAAAAACGTTATATCGCGCCTGTAATCCCGAAGGGTTAGGTAGAGAACTGCAGAACAATAGAAACTTTACCTCACTATAACAAACATGTTAAACTAAGATTATGTTATTAACCTTTAGCAATACTTCTAGATATTTCATGTTTTTTTTTCAAGACATGAAATTCTAATTTGCTTACAAATTTGATGAAATGCTTATAATATTGATGAAAGTAGGAGATGAAAGTAATACAAACATTATACATAGATCTTTCTTAATAGCCATTTGAGCTTCACGTTTGATTACGATCTCAACCGATGGCGTGTCAGATGTAATCTGGGATGTAGGACGCTCACTTAGATACTGCCTTTTCACTTTTGGCTTCGTCTTTAAGATCAAAACTACATTTGTATCTTCTTATTAACAATACGGAAGCAGTAAATAAATATGCAGAGTTATTTATGTATGTTAAACGCTTTCTTAGCACACTAGCGCTTAGCACCTAATCGCTTATTAGAGTGGAATAATACCTTAGACCGCTTCACGAGTTAGCGGAGCGCTATAAAAGGCTTCTTTGCTTTTGTGTCAAAGAGATATCACCATCATTTTCTGTTTACTGGCGTAATTTGAATCTCAATCTGAAAAAATCCACTAAGATTGTAGCTGTAAAAGAATTTTTTATGTTTAAATAAGTTCCATTAAAACGTAATATTTTATTACACAGAATAATCTTGTATTCGGAAAGCATGCGCTTAAAGGGGCTTTAAATAATGGATGTGGAGTAATTTTAGGATTTCGTGGGTCGCGGCCCTCGGCG
>DWMG01000300.1:0-21385 GCA_018244855.1 Elbella merops
CGAACCAAAATGTTTGAGTAGTGTAAATACTGTTTGTGAAAGATGTTATATTTTAAAGGTTTAAAGTTCATTCTAAATTATTATAGGCTATTTGTATATTATGTAGCAACTATACAAAATGTTACTATATTGTTCATATTTATTTCAAGAGTGATTTAACCAGTTAGTATTTTGCTAGGATATAGAAATACTTGCCATTCAGTGCTCTCTGCGTAACTCCTAAGGGACTAGGCTATGTAACCTCGACTTTGTCAGTGGAGATTCGGAATGTTCGCTGATTCAATTACACAATTTAACCCAACATTAGTAATATATCGAAAATGTATGACAATTGACAAACCGCCCGGCCCCCGTACACCACGCGGCTCGTCCGCCGCTCACGCGAGCACCCCGCTTCCCATTTTATGCGTGATTTTTCGTTGCGGGTAATTTTGAATCTATGATATCTCATGTACTTATTCTAATGATGTACTGTAAAGTACAGAATGCGCTACAGCATACACCTACAGCCGAACTCCGAATGAAGACTTCTGTCACATTTCAACAGTAACATAATATTAAATTTTAACAATGAAATACATATCTAGGTCGGGCATAAGTTTGTCACAATGAACACCCTTTGTCTCTTTTCAATACTGCTGGAAACAATGAAACTGAAGATTTGTATACGATGTACTTGAGATTAAATTCACTTTTCGGTGGACGGTGACAAAAGTTTCATTATTTGAGGCCAAGTGGATTTCATTTCAATTCAAAGGGAAATTAAAGCTTAACATTGATGAACTATAGACTACTTTTGCTTGCAGTTATTTTTCTATAGAAAATGACTGAAGAGCTGTCGATCGCTTGTCAAGTAGATGTACAAGCGTCCTCTAAATAGAACAGCAGATATGCCTACGCAAATGAAATGCTTTAAACAAATGTCTTAATTCTTTTAAAATGCAGAATAAAAATATAAAAATGAATATTGAGTAGTACATATATGTATATAGACGAATATTTGTTTCATTACCAAAAAAAGCACTACCTATATTAATTTTCCTTCTTTTTATTAAAAAATCACTAGTTCAAAATTCCATTTGAGTTGGAAAAATATTGTCAGTATAAATATTTGGCATTAGCGGTGTCTAAATAGGACGCATTATAAAGTGATCTGCATAATATCTAATTGTAGAATTTTTCTTTTCGATTACAATTTTTGGGGTCGAAAGAGGTTCTAGCCCCCATCTTGAGAACCCAAACGAACCTCAGTGTGCGAACGACCATCCGCTGTGTGCAATCTGCTGTACAATAAACTAGGGTCTGGCGACAAGCTAATAGCGGTACAGCGCAGTCTAGACACGGTAGACACGGTTAAATGACCTGGTTATCTACAGCCAGCTGGGTAGGCGTTATAAGAAGATGTTCTCGGGGATTGGGATTAAGTATCGGTAAAAACACGCTTTGATTGTGCACAAAAGCAGTCCTTAGAAGAAACACATAGGTATATAGCAGTAGCTTGAGATAGGCTGATGATTTTATTCGAATGGGTCTATTATGTTTATATAATTACGGATGTATATATTTTGTTTACGTAATACAAACGTCTTAAATTAGTATCTAGATTTGTATATAGATATTATGCAAGTAGCATACGAAATTACCAGCGGTTCAGGATAAATTGATTGAATATATCCTGGGTACAGTGGTTGAGTAACATCTGTATCCGAACCCAATTATAGTTATATTATCTCCGAGAAAGACGTACATCACGCCTGTAATTCCCGAAGAAGTGGTTGAGTACTTGTTATTATCTATAAACATCGGTATCCGAACCTAACTATTGTTACATTATCTCAGAGAAAAACGTGTAGTACGCTCTCACGTTTCACCAGTTACTTTTACATCCCATCATGTAATAGGTGGTGAAACTATTGCCATACACCGAGCATGAATCCAGACTCCAAGCCGCTACAAGAATTTTTTTCTAGCGAATCTAAATTAGAAAAATCCAATAGTACCGGACCTGGGAGTAGAATCCATGACCACTCTATCATTAGTCGCGCTTGCAAGCACTCGATCAACGAGACAATCTTTAAATTTTCTTATATATATTCTCTTAGCACATTTCTTTAGAAACGAAGAATGTTATGCTACTATCTCTCAAAAATCTTTAACATATACATTTTTAGAGTATTCTAAAGATAGACTAATATCATCAAAGTAATTTAAAGGTAAGAACAATATTACATTGTAAGAACAATATTAAATGAAACAAAAATTTTGATACTAAAATAAAATTTATTGGATAGGTATAGGCATAAAGTATTTTGTATTAAGCCACAGGAGTTATAAACGCAAAATATATTTTTATCGAGATTTTTAATCCTTTCAATTCCTTCGATAAATCGATTAATTATATTACTGAAACATACATTTTATATTAGTTGTTCTTGATATGTTCCTAATAAGACAGGTACAACTAAAATAATTGTATTTTATACTGTTGTTACTGAAAACTTGCTAATACTTCCTATTGCTATCATTTGATAAAACACCACAAAATATCGATATTTACATAATATTACTTATCCGTAAGTTCCGTAACGTCACACTTATATGTATTTGTGCCAATTGTAAAGGATCCACACGTTTAAACATCTCATAGATTGAATTCTAAGCCAGGCGATATACTGAGGTGTCATCAGGTGAGAGGGTCGGTAGGCGCGGCGGTCGACGTGGGGGGCGGCGGCGTCGGCGAGGTCTGCACTCGCAGTGTAAAGCACACAGTCCGATCCCAGCACACCCGGACAGGAACAGAGGCAAGGCGAGGGTCCTTGTCACCATCGCCACTTGTTCTCCTCTCGACCAGCGCGGCACCACCACAGCTGTGTCAGCCCGCGACCAGTAGCAAGGGTATTTCGCTCCAACGTAGCCGTAACTGGTCGTGAAGTTCTCGCAGTCCACTGCTGGTGGATACCCGCAGCCTTTAATGTTGACGTACAGCACCGCAGGTCGCCAGTCCTCCGTGTAAGCTTTATACTTAACATGCAGCTGGATACATTTATAAGCGTCACTTGTGCAGCCTTCGCGGCAGGAAGCCCATGTGCAGTTGTCTAAGCCCAGTCTATCGTCGCGTCTTTCGGTTATACATTCAGCCGGAGTTGGGTCGAAGTCCGCGGCTAAGGCGCTCAAAGCTGGATCTGCGTACAAAGGCACGAGGAAGAGAAGAGCCGAACTGCCGCCACCGAGGATAGCAGCTAACATAATAGTTATGTAGCGAGTTAATTTCGCGCGAGTCTCGCCTCTACGACGAGATGGTCGCACAACCAGGCGCTCTGAACTTCCCCCCTTCATTTTCACTAGCACTGCGTCAACCCATGCTGGATTAAACCTTGTTCTAAATAACACTGCCTGAATTACCGACTTACAACCATGCGCCAAGTTGAGACATGCGCAATGCTGTGTCGCTAATTCAGTAAAATATAAATGGTTTACTATGTATTTTAGGGCTGTGATAGTATCTGTTACAGTCAAGAATAATAATTATGTTTTGCTGATTGACCAAGTGAACGTAATTAAAAATGTATTGATTAATAGTAGCCTAAAATTTGCAGATTAGGCTCTAGGGACAATGAAGAAACTTGATTAACCCCCAATATCATTACTTTTTTATTTATCATCACTTGGGTTGACTGGCAAAAATGCCAATTGGCAATAAGTTCGCTCTATAATATCAACATTAAAGGATAACAAATTAAATAAGTTAATATTTTTAAAAGGTATATTTTAAAAAGGACATCTTGATTATTATCGTCATTCTAAAAAAAGGCTTCAAGTAAAGGAAACGTTGTAAATTGAATGAACGTTAGGGAACCGTAAGAATTAATTTAAAGAACAGCTTGTTACATTTTGAAATACTTGGCTAAAAACGACGATTCTGATGATATCGCAATTTACCAGCAAAAAATACTGTAATTTGAAAAAAAATCCACATTAAATAGGGATGTTCTAATACCGACAAAGTATCGATACCTACTCATATGAGTAGTACTCAGATCGCCATTCGATACTACTCATTTGAATACTAAATACTCTTAAAGTATCGATACTTACTCATATCGATATTTTTTTAACAATTGTATATTAAAAATTTACAATTTATATCATGTAGGTACTATAAATTCATTAGATATATTCTAATAATTTATCTTTTTACAATTTATTCCTATATAAAAAAAAATCTTTAGGAAGGTTACTTGGGACGTAAATGTAACCAATGAAATGTGAGAGTGTTCTGCATTCCTCTGTCGACTATTTATTTGACGTGAATAATGTCTTTAAAATTGCTTCCATAGGGAGGCAATCCAAAAAAAACGAATGATAATAAAATCGGGCGATACAATTTCGTGTTGTAACTATATATCTATCATCTCCACCCAAAATTCAATTATACCACTGGATAGCTAAAGAATCAAAGAATTTATTACGTTAAGTAAGGACTGTGATACGTCGCGTGCGGGGAAGGGGACAACCCCGCCATTTTGATGCGTATCGAGATTTCCATTTAGTTTATCTTTCGATTCGGTGAAGCTACGACGTTCATATAAGTTTTAATCAAAGTACCTTTTACCAAGTAGGTATCTAATGATTTCATTCGATGCTAAAATTACTTGGTATCGAAAGAAAAGTAACGAGTACTTACTTTTATATATTTGAATCGGACATCCCTAACATTAAAATGGCTACTGTTAATAAACGGAAGGTTTTGTTTTCATTGTAATCAAGTTATATAGTTATATACGATAAATAATATTTCTGTAGGTATGTCAGTTCGATTATTTAATTCCCTAGTAAGTTCATTGAGACAGAATCTAACGAGATATCCTCTTTTAAAACAAGGTAGATATCATTGTGATAATAACACGTGCTTCATAAAAAATAGGGTCTCGTAAGCATTTTATTTGTTAAATGTAGTTTTTAGGATAACGTCTGATGGAAATACAGGTTGTTTTGCTTTTTTGTCTATGATGGTATATTCTTTCTGTAGTTTAATTTTCTATCGTTTTCTTAATTTCATATTTTCTCCGTACTGCAGTGTGGTGTTACACATACATAAGCATCTTAGAATTTTCAAGATTTTTTGGTCTAGGGTGCTCTTGTTTGCTGTCGTATAATTTCTGGGAAATTTTCGGTTAAATATACAAGATAAAATAAATTATTCTATGGAATTAGTTTCAGTTTTATAAATACCTTCATAATCTATTTAGAATTTTACCCATGAAAGATTTATTAATAACAGACATTCCATTAAAACATTCAAATTACAAATATGAAATAATATGTTTTCATGTTTCAATAATTTACAGAATTTAATTTATAAACATAAATTTGTGTTCATAAAGATGGATTCTCTGTTAAACATGTGTTCAACATTGATAACTCAAAATGGTTCGTTTGCATATTGTAACATGAGAATAATTATTGTTCTTAGGTGTACAAGCCAGATCAGTCGTGATGGAGGTCATCACGGAAACTGTCGATGAGAGTGATTCGAACATGGTAAAGGATAAAGACTTCACTCGTTACAAAAAACGATATATGAAGAGACAATGGGAAGAGACGAGTAGAGACAAGGCCAATGGGGAGTCTGATGAGAAGAAAGTCTGTGATAAGCCCTTTGAACGGATCAAAAGAAAAAAAATGGCTATGCTACTAGGATACTGTGGTGTTGATTACTATGGGATGCAAAGGTGAGATGTGATACTTTTCACTGTGTCATTTAAATATGACAATAAATCAAGTATAACCCAGTGCTGGAGAAGAGGAAAAAAGGGGAGGGCAGTAAGATAACAATTCAAAATAGAATATTTTGGTAGTTTTGAAGTAAAATATTTTGTCAAACAAATAGAATAACATTATAAGGTGCACTATAGCTTTGAAACATCCTTAGAAAATAGGGGAAAAATATTGGTCAAAAGTACATTTGTTTAAATATGTAATGTGCCTATTATAAAATGGATATAATTAAATGCATGACATATTAACCCTCTTTAAGTTCCAAAGTCCACATATAATAGGACAACTCTCTTAGGATCAACAAGTCTTAGGACCGTAAAGGGTTTAGTAATATGTCGTTAATTTCATTGTATAACATGTTCTTCATATGCCTATACTATTTATGTCTTCATAGTGATCCTGTATATATCACATATGAAAATTTTCTATTTTCCTGTACACATATCACTCATTTGCAAATACAGTGTAATATCACAAAAATATTATATGACTTATAGACTTTCTTATATATATACTGACTTAACTAGTAGTTAGACTAGTTTGGACGTGTCAAATGTTCATTATGAAGGACCTTATGAAGAAGTCCGAAACTAGTTGGGCCACCCTGAATAACGTGAGTTTAGCTGGTATATATATATATGCATGTGTATAAATAGTCACAAAAAATTTAAATGTAAAAGATTTACAGACTATTCTATTATACATAAATATGTATTATAATAGTAATAGAATAATTATCATTTCAAACTTTTTCAACTGTTTTCTGTAAGATTGTGTTTTTGACATATTAAACTCTAGTCACAAATGAGTAATAGGTATATATCTCTGTATTCTCTCTAGGAACCCCGGTGTACCAACTATAGAAGAAGATTTGTTAAAAGCATTGCGGGAGGCTAAGTATATAACAGAAGATGACTTTATGAATCAACAAAATGCTCAATTCCAGAGAAGTTCTCGGACGGACAGAGGGGTGTCTGCTGCACGACAGGTGGTCTCCCTTAAACTACGTTAGTATTGGAATATAACAATTATAACCAATTTTTTAAATATTATAACTAGTTTTGATTGCCTCGTTCCATGAGTGGTTGCAAGTGTGATAGCTGTTTGAAAGGTCCTGGAATCAATTCCCAGGTTGGTACTATTGGGTTCTTCTAACTTAAAATTGCTAATAGTGGCTCATAGTTCAGATTTGTGCCGATGTGTTAAATTCATCATTGTATGTGAAGCGAAATTCCATCTATTTTCAATTTATTCGAATAGCATGGTCATTACAGCTTTAGAAGTGAACATTGAAGAAATAAACAAGGGATTGCCAGAGTGCATACGGGTGTTTGGTGTTAAGAGAGTTACAAATAAATTTAACTCTAAATCAAAATGCAATGCACGGACATATAGCTACACTCTCCCTACATATACTTTTGAAGTGACGGCAGATGATGACGAGAAGAGAAAAGCCTATAGGATTACAGAGGACAAGCTTGCAAAAGTAAATGAAGTACTCGGTTTTTATAAAGGAACCAAGAACTATCATAATTTTACAGAAAAGAAGTAAGATATTCAAATAACTTACAGGCATTTTATTTGGAATAGGAATACCTCTCTTTTCTATGATTTTTTTAATTAAAACAATTCAAAGTTGGTTTGCAAAGTTGCAAGCATGACTATAGATCTTGGCCAGCTTGGCAGACTATGGCTTTAACCCTCTCAGTATGAGAGGAGACCTGTATTCCAACAGTGGAATTATAATGGGTCGATTAACAATTATATTTCCAAGGAATAATACTCCATATGAGATAAATGACATAGGATGTGTTTTTTTTGTTACAGATATTATCAAGATCCATCAGCATGTAGATATATGATGGGTTTTACATTAGACAGAGTGTTTATAGCTTCTGATATGGAGTTTGCTGTTTTATTAGTTAAGGTATTGTTATTATTATTATTATTCACTCTTTGTACACTGGTTACAGAGACTTCTGTTTCTAAGGTCAAAGTATCCTTCACATAACAGTAGGAACAGTTTCCATATACACATAACAGGCATGCTCAAGAGATAATTATCATTTTGAAACATGTTTTAAACCTGTTGATTACAAGTTTTAAACACTATAATAAAGTCTTTTGTTCAGAAAGGCCATATCATGTAAATTTTGTGTAATAAACCATATGGAGGGTTTCAGGTGCTTAAAGTGTATCCAGTCAACTAACCATATTGTCCATGTAAAGTGGCCTTTAGTTGATTTGTAATATTTCAATACAGTTTTCTTAACCCATACATTTCTTACCTCAAGTCCTACTGTGCTATCTATCAACTACTTTGTTTTTTCTACACCTGAACAGTTGTGTTGATGGTCTGATGGTTTAATGATTAAATATCTTGAACATTGAACTGAGGATTGAGTGTTAGACTCACACACAGGAAAAAATATTTCAGTTATTACATATTTATGCATTTTAAATGCTGAACATCTATGCAAGTAACAAAATATATTGCAATATTTTCTTAGGGTCAAAGCTTTATGCTGCATCAGATAAGAAAAATGGTGGGCCTAATGGTTGCGATAGTTCGTGGGCATACAGATATATCAATCATGGACAGAGTGTTTGGTAAAGAGAAGGTGATGATACCAAAAATACCTGGCTTGGGCTTAGTTCTCGATAAGGTGAGTTTTTAGAACAGTGTAAGAAGTGATTCCAACCTCCTGTTTTAAGTGGATTGTTGTAATGACAGGGAAATAACAAATATTATTTAGTTATTTTATCTGTACAAACCATAAAAAGATCTTGGAATACACATTCCATGCTCATCACATGGTGAGGTAATGTATTGATCAATCACTTTGACTAGCTGACAATTGCTGTACTTACCTATTGTTAAAATAAAAATGTACAGCAGTATAAACACAAACTTATATAACATTGTGAGCATGCAAAACCTGATAAATAGTGGATTTGTATAAATACCACTGTGATCCAATTACATTAACTGTATACATTGCATAAAGTTTATCTTGACTGTGGGCATTTTGGATGTCAGCAGAGAAAGATGACCAGTTAAAATGCAAAGAATGTTGTGTCATTCTTAGGAAGGAACAGTAGGCTGATAAAATTGAGGACTTCTTAGAGTGAAACAGTGTATTAATATTTGTTATATTCACAATTACAAAGATGAGTGAAATGCAGTTCATGATACACTTAAAACCAACCTATTGGATAGATACATTGCAAGTTAGATTCAATTGATAAATTATTTATGTCTAAACTGGGATCTTCAAAGTAACAGTGAACCTGCTATTCTATTTAGAAATCACATTATTTAGATTATCCTGTGTTAGCATGAAGATGATCAATTATACACCTAACACACACTCTATCACCCAGTTTTCACTGGTAGAGAAATGCCATTAAATGTTAAGTAAACCACTATACATCTTAATTCACATTTAAATCTCGGGTCGGGTACTATAGGATTTTTCTAATTTGGAATTTCTAGTAGTTACTAGGAGTTTGGATTGGTGCCCAATGTATAGAAAGAGGCTCACCATCTATTCCATTGGACTTAAACGTAACTAGTGAAACATGGGAGTGTACTACACTCCACTCCCCACTGTTTAGGGGAATTTTTGTGAGTTTAAGATGTTACAGATGAATAAAATAAAATTTATCAATTAGGCATAAGGTGTACCAATTTAATCCTGGGAAGTAGAAGTGGTTGTGAGTAATCCCCCAAAGAATAATATATGTTTGATTAGATGCATATAGATATTTATTACAGTGATCACTTTGTATTGTATTTTAACAAAACTGGTTACAAGAAATATTTTAGGAATATAAATCAGATATTTCACATTGGTAGTAGCTAAACATACCTAATGTTGACTAAGATTTGTGGCACCCTGGCACACTTTATTTCATAATTGTGACAGTTTAATTTGTCCTGCAAACCTCAGAAGTTATATGTACAGTGTTATGCATCAGCAAAGTAGATGTTAATATATATAGTTAAAATTGTTTCACATTAATGATCAGGGTTGGCTCCATTCACCATATCATTATTCCAGATATAAGTGCTGTATACAGTTAACTAATATGCTTGTTGTTTTGATACCATAACTTAATTTTATGCTGTTAATGTGTTTTACATACAGGTGCATTATGAGAGATATGACACCAAATTTAAAGACAGTCATGGTAGTCTTACTTGGGATGAGGAAGAAGAGGCAATTGAAAAGTTCAAACATAGTCAAATTTACCCCAACATTGTCAAAGGAGAGGTTGAGGGCTATTCAATGGCTCTTTGGCTCGAAAAGCTTAATAAACACTCCTATGAACCATCAGAGGAT
This sequence comes from Elbella merops, assembly GCA_018244855.1. Classification (NCBI taxonomy): domain Eukaryota; kingdom Metazoa; phylum Arthropoda; class Insecta; order Lepidoptera; family Hesperiidae; genus Elbella; species Elbella merops. Next base: position 10,125 of record DWMG01000300.1, read on the forward strand.
GTCACAGAAGACAAAGATGGCACCTTAGAGGTTGGGGGAGATGATGATGATGATAATGTAGTTGATGAAGATGAAGATAAACTACAAAAAGTAGAAGTGGAAAGGGCTTTGAAGACTAAAGAAAGTGTAGTTGCAGAATCAGAAGTAAAAAGTGCTAGTGATAGTGAAGTGCATGGTAGTGAATTAACTGAAGCTACAGCTTCTACTTCAGACAGAGAGGTTGAAGCTAAAGCTGATAATGGTGAGAAGAGAGACAATCCTGTAGAGAATGCTTTAGGTAAAATAAATGTCTAAGTCAGTTTATGCTAGAATTATAAGCACATACTGTAAGGTGAATAAATTTGGCAAAGCCAGGTTATAGTTTTTGTTTAAATAAGTATCCTATGTTTTATTTGACCCATTCAAGTGACCCGATAATCTATCCATTCGTTAATGAACCTGATTGTTAGGATGGGGGTTGTGGGATCAATTCCGACCTATAACAAATTTTTGTATGATCAGCACCAATATTTGTCCAGTGAATCAGTGTGAAATAAATTGATATGTAAGTATATTTTTGTGTATATATCTGCCGTGGTATATTTACAACAATATTTTGAGCTATGCGCAAAAAACGCGGAAAAAATTTATACTTATGTAACTCGTTCATGACAACACCAATTTGAGATCTAAATCATCATCATCATCATCAGCCTATCTCAGTCCACTGCTGGACATAGGTCTCCCCAAAAGGAGGTTTATGCGCGTAATCTCCACACTGGGCATGCGGGTCCGAGATCGCAGAGCACAGCTTTTCGCATCGCCGACGCTGCTGTCCGTCGGCGGCCATGACATTTAGTCGTGCCTATTTAGGCTGCGCTATACCGCAATCAGCCGGTCGCCAGAGCCTCGTCTGTTATAGCAGAGTGCACCACGTGCAGGTCATGTTGGCTTGGGTTCCTGAGATGGTGGTTGGAAGCCCTTACACCCCTTATTATAAGCATTACAACAAAAAATTATTATAAGCATAATTTTAGGCGTTTTAATCAATTAGAGGAGCGTTCATAAATAAATAAGTATATATGTATATACCTTGAGAAAAAATGTAATCTTATAACATGTCGTTATTTTGTTTGCAGCGTGTATGTACAAATGTTGTCCCGTGTGTTTTCACGTAGCGGAGCGAGGGTACTGTGCTGAGTTTTATATTCATTATTTTACCGTGTACTAAGGTTTTACGGCGTGCTTAGTAATCAACTTGGAGTTCAATCTGGCGGGCGGCTGCTGTGTTTATCGTGCTGAACGCATTGCGATAGTTGCTTCTATTTAAATATAAATGTATAGGTTTATAAACAAACTAGGTATTATATTAGACCAGGCCTTCTTAAATATTATAAGAAAAAAGAGCGTTATGTCGCCTTTTTGATGTGACTCAGTTAGGAAGTTTGAAAATATGGTTGTGTAATATTCCTTTGATAAAAGGAACTAGTGACGCGGAAATATACAACGTATAGGCAATCGTATGAGATGGAACCGTACGTTGTTGCGCACGCCGCCTGGTACATATGATATACCTTTGTACGATTCACCTAATAAAAATCTCTCTCAAACCGTGCCACGTAATTCATAGGTTTCCGAACCGCAGTACCTCGCTCACTCTCATAATTTTCCGCTGTTGCATACTAAAACCAAATTTCCATTAACCAGCTCTGTTTACAGCGAAATTCTTTTTTCATCAAACGAGATTCGTTCGCTGCTCACAAAAATATGTAAAGTCGAAGGCGTTTGCGAGACACCTCGAGATAGCGGGTTCGGAGAGGGGCTGACGAAATTAAAATGATATCTCGGTAGTCGAGTCACGCGATACATTAACTCCAGCCCGCAATAAACCGCGCCCTTAAGAGCTTCATTCAGAATTAAAATTTGCCGGCTGATCTCTCCGGAGTGACGTTTTCTGATGGATTACGAATTTACGTACTTTGTTGTTTAATTTGGTTGGCGACGGCTCTTCGAGTAATTACATTTTTGAAAGTGAAAGTATCAAATTGTCTCGCCCTGACGTTGATGGGCCAGATATTGTGAGAACGGAGCAAATGTTCAACATTTTTGATGGCTGTTTAATTACGAGTATTGTTTGCAAATCAAAAGGTTATGCTTACTTGTTGCTGCCCGGATTTAATTTACAAGATACGTCAACAGATGACTAGCACAAGGTATTGCAAGTTAACTTATATTGCAAGTATGAAATAAATTAAAGAACGTTACTAATAAATGGCAGAGATTGATACAAATTAAATATTTGAAGTCTCATAACTTTTAAAATTATTCCCCTACTGAAATAAAGGAATACGAGTTTTACAATTAAATACAAACTCACATATATTGGCTAAATAGGCCAACTACCAGCCGAGGGGGAGCAGGACTCTTCGAAACTGGTGTGCTTGTGTGAAGACAGTGATAAAAGTATAAGAAGCACGTCAGGTCTGTGAGGATAGCAATCGATGCTTTCTGCATACCCCATAAATTACCTGGCGTGATAATACAATAATAATTGTAAGATTCATCGCTAAGTCAGATCAGGAAATATTTCGGCAGAGACTAATATGAGGATAGATTAATTTCGACCATGTAGCCACTGGTTTTAACATTCTGCAGAGGCTTTAGAATCAGTGCGGCCGAGCTGCGTCGAACCTCGTTACGAAGCCGCGTGTTTCGTTATTCAATTACGAGTTCGTGGGCGCCCCGCCGCCACTGTCGCCGCCTTTACCGTCCGATTATACCAACTCATCATAGTCTGTAAGCTATATAGTTTTTGTATATAAAAATAAAATAAAAAAAATATTTTTAAAACCTGGTACATATTACACCGACATATTTTATTATTACAATTGTATATAAACATCAGCACAATACTTTGTAAGTGACAGGTACCTAAGGCTTAAGGAGTCCAACCGAGTAAGCGTGACAAATGGGGACAAAATTAAATGGAGTAAAAAATTGTCATTAATAAATATTAGTCGCTAATGAACTAGTACAAAAACCAGCATAAATGGTACGCTTAAATATATGCGACTTCCAAGAATAAACAACTAATCTAGACAGAATTGGACTAATTAAATTTGGCCCCAAGTTGTGGCCAAGTTCGTGTGCAGGTGCGCGCAAGCTCCAACTTACAAAGTACCTCAGAACGCCGAGAGAGCAAGTCGTGTGCAGAGAGAAACACTACTTACTGGCCTTAAAACTAAGTAGTCTAAATTTAAACACGACTTAAGTACTTGAAAATTTCCACTGAAAATGATGTTAAAACAGTATAACTTGTGATTCCAATTCTCACCAGTATGAAAGTTATTTAAAGCTATATATTAAAGATCTCTAAGACACTAACGTGGTGAAAGTGAATAATATATTGTTAACACAACCTTCTCATTACACCGTGTGTAGAAAAATTAATACTGCACTATATGTTACGCTGAAGAAAAACGTCAGGTGTCTAAGGATAAAGGTGTTTGACATGCGATGTTTTCTACCAAGTCCGTAAGCGACATGGCGTGACCATGTAATAATAATAGTAACAGTAACTTACTTTCAGTCGTTTATCTTATTTTGTATACTATGATTGTCGAACAACATGTCGGCTGTAGATCTATTCATAATTGTTTGCTAATAAAAGGCGGACTTAACACCAATTGGTATCTTCTACCAGTCCATCCAGACTTACCTTACTGTTGAAATAATGACAAAATTGTATGTTATCATTTTAGCAGTAAATCATTTACAAGTTATGTAGAAAGTGTCGCGGCTCGGGCTGGCGGCTGCTAAGTGGATCGGGCGGACCTCATCTGTGGCGGCCCGCCCAACACTTGCGCTAAATAAAGTCAAGTTGAGCAATAACCAGCCCCCGTGACGCTGCAGACCGCAGCACTGCCACTACTTGTGTATATGTTACTTGTAACTATTATTAAGTCAAGTTGTAATGATTATTCCTCTAGTTAAAATTATTATTAAAACCGATGTAATAATTATTAAGTTAGTAGTAATTATTATTATGTCCCTTGTAATTTATTAAGTCAATTATAATTATTATTCTTATCAATAACTGGACTATAATTAATATTATCATTATATCGACACACCTGGTCTGGTCTCCCACGGGGTAGGCAAAAAATACCGAATGCCAAATATCTATTCTTACAGCTTTGATGTGGTTCTGATACAATTTTCTATAGAGTAATGATATACATACAATATAAGGTTCGAAGGTAAATTCAAAGGCTACTAGATGCGTTTTTATCACGATTTTGTGTGACTATGGTCCTCTTTAATAAGACCATAATTATTTTAACATAACGCATAACATCCGAAGGGGTAGGCAGAGGAGTGTAGTATACACTCACGTTTCACCAATTATGTTTACGTCTCATGGAATAGGTGGTCAGCCTATTGCCACACACCGGGCACGGATCCAGACTCCGAGCCACTACTAGAAATTCTAAAGTAGAAAAATCCAATAGTACCCGATCCGCGATTTGAATCCAGGACCTCCCGTTCGGCAGTCGTGCTTGCAAGCGCTAGACCAACGAGGCATTCAATTATATAATTATTTCTACACCCCTGGAGCAGAACGACATGCGAAATACGTGTTCTAATATGACCTCACTTTAGTAAAATACTAATTTACTGTTGAATAGGACGTTTAACAAAACCGGCAACGTATAGGACGTAAGCTGGGAGTGACAGAGGTAGTTTATTGTGAGACGGCCACTCTGAGCCGCCACGTCAACCCGGCTATTATACGGGCCGTCACAGGGCTAACACTCGCCTGGCGTGTTTTCAAGTTATATTCATTAAAATGTGTATAAGTATCCATTCTTCTTCTCCTTCATGTGCCTCTCCACCTAGTAAAGGTCGGCAATCACTTTTTGAAATAAGTATCTATAATAAGGGTTAAAAGTTTTCTATGAAAATGTTTAAGGGCGTTCATTAGACGTTTATGTCCAGACTGAGACTGGCTGGTGATGATGATGATTATGATGATAAAAAAATAATGGTAATAATGCTATTAGAGATCCTTGTACGACTTCATGACAATAATAGGTGCTATAATTACGATGAAGACAACGTGGCTGGCAGTGGTTGGATGGATGAACGTTGGATAGAACGCAGATGCATATGTCGAGCAGCTCCCACTAATCATGATGGTATTACATAATAATGTTTTCTAAAACATGAAGCAGCATTAATACATACATACAATTCTACTAAAAAGTCTAAAGAAAGGCGACTGGTGTCGCAGCTGTCAACCCTACAATTTACAAATAACCCTTCTGCGGTGCCAGCGCATCTTGGATTCCCCTCTGGGGTAGGTTCGGGCAAGGCGGCTAGCTTAAAAATTCAATTTATATCAATTTGTGTATAATCAACGGAGGGGAGCTTAACGCAAAAATACGCGAACGGCCGTTTTATATCGCGGTACACAGCCGTTTATGATGTTACGAATGGTAATGACTTGACGCGCTTAGTCGAGATGAAACCTTTTATTACGGTTAATGTATATGTTTCGGGTCATTTGTTATTCGGTATAACGCGCTCTGGTTTATTCCACTGTGTTACCATATTACGGGTAAACAGTTATAATTTTGCTACAAACTATGAACACGTTGTTGACCTAAGTGAAAATAATTTACTGGAACACATACCGTTAATTTGTTTTATATGGATTATTTGTTTGGATGATTTGTTTTATATGGATTCTTAACAATTGCAATACATTTTAACTGTTATTAACCTTTGTTTAAAACGTATTAAAAATAACATTACGACAAAAATATTGCTAAGCATAAATTTCTAATTGTGGTGGTAATCGTCAGTCGTAATGTTCGTTCGGAAATCGGTCGTTCGGAAAATAAAAACATCTGAGTCGACCCGAAATTTTCCCGCGCTCTCGTCACTTGTCACAATATAAATTCAAATAACTTGCGCTCGCGCTCTTTGTTGTCGTATTAAAAACGTTTTTAATATTCCCCGGTCGTCTTTGCTCAGTCTATGGCAATTTCGCCTTGTTTTAAAGCAGACAAATTGAGCTTTTTTTGTTTATACAAGTTGAGAACAGTTGGAGCGTGGGTAATCCCTTTTACGTTTGTTGGATTTGAGAATGCTCGGAGCGTGTACTTTTTCATTCGTTTCGTCAACGCTTCCTACTATTTGTTCTTGTTGTTATTTCGTTGCTTGAAACGGAAAATTCTTCACGAGCGAGCGCGAGCTTACTATGCGTGTAAATTTTTAAGCTCCGTTCCGTTCCTTCCAGTCCATTTTTATTGCGTCTGCCACTTTTATTAGCGGCTGCCGTTTGTATCTGCCGTTGTCTTCACATTCCCTAGTTCGCAGAAAGGCGTTGCAGTGTAATAAAGTTAAACAGAACATGCACAGATATCATTCATTTTCATTGTCAGCGCATCGTACGTATTTTGTGACAATTAACAAGTAAGCAGTAATTTAATTAAGAACATTTAAACTACACTTATATAAGTAATTAATAATAATAATTACAGTTATAAACAATACATAAAGTGTATTAGGCTTGAAAGTTATTACCGTAAGTACATTATCACTTGTTGAATTGGAGTTAATCACAAATTACGCTCATGTATTTGGTAATTCCATTCCACGAATTGAGGTACAACATTACAAATTCAAACCCAATTTCAGAGTAAACTATTCAATTAGTAACATGGTGGAGTCAATTACGCTGAAAAGCCTGAGTGGTGCCTGACTCGGGCGCAGACGGGAATTAGCATTACAAGCGCGCTGACGACCGACAAACAAGAGGTTAATTTGAGCAGCTATAGGGTGTGTAGTTTTGAATAATAATATTATATAAAAACTAGGTTATGGCCCGCGATACTGTCTGTCATTTTAATTACGGTAACAACATTTTAAGTTCGCTTTAAATTTGAATAACTTTATTATTTAATAATATAGTTAAAATACCTTAACACACACATTCATTTTAATTGCTCCCATTGATTCGCTTACACTGATGATAATCTAAACTCCCCATTAAATATTTAGTTCTTAGAAAGCACAAAAAGGTTCGTTGCATAATTTCACAGTAAATTAAGAGTTTCCATGCAATATTGGATCATATTTTGCGGCGGTCTTCTAAAAAGAGTGGCAAAAGAAACCACACCACCGGCTCGCAATAAACGCTTTGGCTGGCCCTTTAGTAAAGCGGTTACTGAACCTAACTGCTGAGCCATCTTTGGTTCGTTTCCTACCCAGGACATATTATATTGCCGGGTTCAAACCCATGGCGCGCACCTCTTTACAAAAGTGCGTTTTAAATTTAAATATCACTTGCTAAAGGAAAACATCGTGACGAAACCTGCACACCTTAGAATTTAAAAAAACAAAAAAAAAATTCTAAGGTGTGTGAAGTCTGCCAACCCGCACTTGGCCAGCGTGGTAGACTATGGTCATAACCCTCTCAATATAAGAGGAGACCCGTATTCCAACAGTGGAATTCTACTGGGTTAAAAAAAATGTTAAAAAAATAGTGAATAAAAAAGTATCTGTATAAATGTATATTTATGTGTACTAATATATGTAGTCTATTAGCCGTCTGGTTAGCACATCATCATCATTAGCCCACACCCTTCCACTGTTGGACATAGGTCTTTTCAATAACACGCCACTGATTCAGTTCGTCGCATCCAACCGCTGCCAGGCACATTGTGCATATCGTCACCACAACACGAGCTCTCATTATACCTATGTAATATGTACATACGAGTACGCCATGTCTCGAAATACGACAAGACATTATTAGTATTATGTTGAAACGGAGAATACTGAATTTTACTAGCAATAGGCTTGTATTTGACTACATTGTGACGTGATCTCGCCTTGAAAGTGTGTATTCACTCTTACATACCCGTACATACATATCTTCACGGTAGGATTCTTACTTTTAGAGCCTATTCATTCTTGTCTTCGACAATTGCACTGGTCTTCCATTTAAATTCACCGGTGATAAAAACAACTGGAAATAATTCATAAAAGTGGGCGAAATAAAAGTTCACAATAGCAAAGACAAGCGCGGACCGAGTTGTCTTTTTGCGACAGTCTGCCCTCCTTAAGAATTCTCTTTTAAATTGTATTTCACTTTTTGGTTTTTTTACACGGCGCTGTCCTTTGGCTGGCCGTAGTCTGCATTATGAACGCGGGTTAAGGAGTCCGTGTGTTTACATGAATCTTAATGAGGTAAAATGCCATTTTCAACTTGTGGTTTGTTTTATATTTAAAATCGCTTTACCGGTGTGTGGGGGGAAAACATAATACATTTGAATTGGTTTTTACTTCACGCGAGTCACGTTCAATTATAACAATTTCATTAATAGATGACAAGGCTTAGACGAGGACGAATTAAAAGTTAATATAAGTGATGATTATAATGAAGTTAATATGAATTAAGCAAAATGGGAAATGGGAAAACGAATAGGGAAATATGAATATGAATAAGTGTAAATAATGGAAAATATGAATAAGCAAAAAAGCAGTGATAGCCTAGTAATTAAGAATTCCGCGAACAGCGAGGGTGCCGGGTTCAAATCCAGTGCGCCCACCTCTATACAAAAGTGCGTTTTAAATTTTAAATATCACTTGCTGAAAACATCGTGAGGAAACCTGCATACTTTAGAATTTATAAAAAAAATTCTAAGGTATGTGTAGTCTGCTAACCCGCACTTGGCCAGCGTGGCAGACTATGGCCTTAACCCTCTTAGTATGAGAAGATACCCATATAATACAGTGACAGACAGTGGCATGATAAATGGGGCCATTATTATTAAGCAATACGTCAATATGAATTTTACTGCTAATGTTAGTTTCATTGGCAAAGATTATTCCGTTCAAAATAAATGGCAATTATCAAACAGTACACATATCTTATAAGACACGACGGCAGCCGACTGTTCGCGCTAACCCTTCTCCCGCCCTATCCTTATCAAATGCAAACACTCGCGGCTCGTTCCAGTCATTGGGCGCCAACAACCTCTATTACTTTTATTTTCGCTCTCGGAACACGCCTCGCCTCCGACTTGCTTTAGTTTCGTTGAGTGCATCGTTTTCTCGTGTCCTGTGCACTCACTCGTGGTTATGGTTCCAGATAGCAAATGGTTCGGAGAAATCAAAGGAATAAAAGAAACATGCGAGGTTTTTAGAGGGTCGACTTGTTGAGTACTTTGTGTTAAGACTCGTACACCTTGCCGCTTTATAATATTTTTAATAAGATATTTCATCGCTGGCGTGTATGAAAACAGTTATAAAGCACGTCAAGTCTGTGAGAATAGAGACATTTGGCACTGGGTGCTTTTGTGCCTACTCTGTAACAAAATTGGTGTGAAGGTATAATAAATCTTTTTAGTTTAGAGTTGTTCCAATAATAATCAAAGATACATTTAGCACTTGGAAGCTGGTGACCATGAGGTAACTGACCAACGTCGCCTGCCACACAAATGAGGTTAAATGTATATAATATCAATCAATGAGGTATAATATCTAAATACTCATCCCATACAGATCCGCATGTGTAGGTATTACTTCATATATTTCGGTTTTAAAAAGCGCGTCACACATGTAAATATTTTAGGTTACATTGAAAAGTGCACAAATGGTATGTTTAGAAGTCGTAAAGTGTAAAATGCGAAAAGCCACCGAGCTGCAACCATTAAACTAAATGATAACCATCAAACTTATAGTTACTTATCGCAGCACTTCTATCTTTTTACGCTATGATAAAAGGGAGAGCCCTACCATTCCCTGAACATTATGTGGCAGATCATAACATATCCAGTGCTGCCAGCCTATAAGTAACATTCTCTGCGGGCCCCGTAAAAAAGTAATAAAAACCAAATAAATCCGAGCCCACACTCCCCTATGTCGCATCTTCTATTATTATTGTTATTATGAACACCAAAATATAACTTCACAACCGCCCTCCATGTTACTTCAACTGAGAAACTAATTCGAGATATTTTCCTCGACAAGGGTGGCCACATCCATTGGATCTTCATAACTATATACGAGTAGGTATTTCCTCCGACACGGACATCTTATAATTGTGAAAAACTGCATTGGAAATAAGGTGGGAATGTACTAGCATTTTATACGTGAATTTTAAATAAAAACTGTATGCAACATAATCGATTATCGGAAGGTGTGAAGACAATACATCAATAAACATATATGTATATAATATTCGGTATAGCTACCGCTGCGTACGGTGTGAGTATCGGAAAGTTTAATAGGCTCTGGAAACAGGCGTTATGAAAGCTAAATGGAATAAGTTATGCGTCGTATTATGAATATTTTATAAGGTTTTTAAAGGTCATGAAAATATATGGGTTGCAGATAGGTTGTTTTAATAGTAAGGGCTGGCTTGACTGGTACAGAATTACATTAGGCATTAAGCGCACTTTTCGAAACCAAGCTTAGATTTTCATTTAAAATTGATATGTGATTGCCTCATTGGTCAAGTGGTCGCGAGCGCGACTGCTGATCGAAAGGCCCTGGGTTCAATCACCGAATAGGATAGAATCCGAGCCACGATTGTCATGGCTTGTCACGATTCCAACATATTATAATGGTCATATTTGTTCACTTTCCACTCGCTACCGTGTTGACAATTGTAACTTTTTATTTTACTTTTCCCCCGCCGTGTAATCGATGCAGAGAAATAAACTAAATTATCTAAATCAATTTTTTTTAGTGAGGATCTATATGGAAATACCGTAAACATATTATGAGGGTGTTGGGAAGTTACCCCGCGGTGCCGGTGTGGTTAGCTCAACTGCTGTGCTCGGTAAAGATTGCATCCAGCTCAAAGTTGCTCGTGCCATGTTAGCGCGGAGTCTACCTCGCTCGATAACATTGTTATAACTTTTGAGCTATGTAATTTGTAGCTAGTGTTGAAGTTTACAATTCCATTGAAACACGATTTTTGAGAGAATTTAACATGTCTGTGGCTCGATTAGACGATCAGTATGGTTACGAGTACCTAGCACTGAACCGTATTCATCATCAGAAAAGCTATTTGTGAGATACTTTAGACCTTGAAAAATAATTTTCTAGTAAATGTCTTAAAGGTGATCATCGACATTATGTTTTTTGAAATCTATTTTGTAGTTGGGGTGTAAGGGGTTCCAACCACCAGGAACCCAAGCCAACCTCACCTGCACGTGGTACACCCTGCTATAACAGACGAGGCTCTGGCGACCGGCTGATTG